>CATKHJ011239758.1:0-10341 GCA_949750685.1 Vernicia montana | reverse complement strand
TAAAAGGTTTACCATAATAATTAATTAAAGAGTTAATTAATTGATTAGTGGTAAAAGGATTGAACTTGTAATTAAATTTACAAGGACCCTAGCATGTCCTGAAGTTTAAATCCGCAAAGATTTCTTTATCGATTAAATCCTAATTTGTATATAATATAAATTGAGAAGGATTAAATTAATTAAGTCTATGGATAAATGAATAGAATTAATTTTGAGTTTAATAAATAACACTAAATAATAGCTAAAGCCCATATGTGATATGGAGATAGCTTATTTAGGGGTTAAATGATTTAGCTAACACTAAAGCCCATACTATGGATTTTGGGGTTAGAGATTCTCAACAACACTAAGGCTCATATGATGAGTTTAGGGGTTGGAAAAAATCAATAACACTAAAGGTTATATATTGGGTTTAGGGGTTAGGAATCTTGTAATGACCATAAAGCCCATTTAATGAGTTTTAGGGGTTAGAGAAAAATCCATAATCCTAAAGCCTATGAGATAAGTTTAGGGGTTAGAGATTTTCCTCTATGCTCAAAATAGTAAATTCCATCCTAAGGCTCAAATGAAATAGTCATTAAACCTAAAGGGTAAACTGGACATTTCATTATTTCCTTAAAGTCAACTAAAGCAACTCAATTTTAAAATGACTTCTTAATAGCTAAACAAAAGTTGAAAAGCTATAAAGGGATTTTGATGATTGTTTTGGCTAGGTGACTATCACTATTCATCATCTTGTTCGAGAAAAGAGATTAAGAGTTGAGAAAAAAGAAAAAGAAGAAGTGTTCTTCAATTTCTTATTTTTCATTTATAATCATTTGTTCTTTGTGAAAGAACAAAAGTTTCTTGAAAAGAAAAATTCTATCCATAGCGAACTAAAAGAAATCCAAACACCAAAGGTTTTCCAAAGGAAGATCTTGATTTCATTTGGACAACCAAAGAGAGGAAATCAAGAACAACCAAGGAAATTAAAGGGAGCTTGAAAGATAAAGCATGGTGTGAAAATTCTAGAGGCTCAACATTTGGGGAGTTTAAAGAAAAGAAAAGATTTAAAGACTTTGACTTCAAGAGGTAATAAGATTATCACTTGTTATTTCTTTTCTTACATATGTGTTTTACACATTAATTAAAGATGATTGCTTGAAAGTTTATTAGACCTAAAGATGAGTGTTGTGAAATTTTAAATTGTTTGAAATTTCACCTACCAACTAGCTTCCGCTTAATTTGTGCCCAATATTCCTTTAATATGGATATTCACTATAGTATCAATGAGGATTTTTACAATTTCAATAATGGTTTCAAATGAACCTTAGAATGTTCAATTGAATTAATAGTTTAGCAGTTGGGCCGAAGGCCATCAATGAAGTAATAAATGGGCTGAAGGCCATCAATGAATAACAATTAGGTCGAAAGTCAACATTGAATAGCAATCAGGTTGAAGGCCATCAAGTATAATCCTAGCACAAGGATTTGAATGACAATGGTTGTGTAAGGTTTACATTAAGGATTGCTATGACTTTCAATAATATATATACATATATATCAATTAAATGATGATTCAAAGGCAAATGCCCATACCATATTAAAATATTACATACTCACCTCAACTCCTTAGCTCCTAGTACAAGCCCTTAACTCAAACAGGGGTGGTGCTCCTCAGTCTCCGGAACACTTTCCTTATCTTTACTTTAAGTTCTTGAAGTTTCTTGATTCTTAAAGGTGGAGTAGTGTTGGTCGAACAACCCTTGGCAAAAGAAAATGTTTTTGTGTTCTTGGAAGTGTGTAGAAAATGAAGAGAAGAGATAAAGGCAACTTTTCTTTATAAGATAATGAATGGTTGGGATTTGATCAAAGAAATGAATGGTGGATCTTGTATGGCTTATCAAGGAAGCTTGGATTATAAAATGATTTCTTGATAGAAAATATGATGATAGTTTTTTGTTAGAATCAATGAACCAAATTTTTGAAGCTTAAAAATTGTGTTAGTGGAAAGTGGGGTCCACTTTTCATTAACCCAATTTTGAGCATAATTTATCATCATCAAAGTCACATTTTCCCCCCATCACCAGTTCCATGGCCGGCCACTCTAATGGGCTTGGACCTAATCATACTTTGGTCACTTATATTAGTATAAACATGAAGATTTTTGACAATTTTTTGGGAAATGACCATTTTGCCCTTATTACATTATACATTACCTTAATCACTTACCAAGGCACATTGTTAAACATATTCACATTTATCATATTCATATTAAACATGTTCATATATCACTATTATATAATTTACCCAAATTTCAAATAAGTACATTTAGGCACTTATGAACATGAGTTCGGCCTTAACGATCAAATGAACACTCAATTTCTCTTTCTATGTTATTGTGACTATTATTTACGAATCATATGAGCATGTGGTATTACAGTAAGTCTAAAACAACATTCTATCTTTTCTAAATTTGTTCTAAAAAGTGGTTATTGGAAAGTAAAGATGGAGGAAAAATCAATAGCTCTAACAACTTTTAATGCTCCTCAAGGGATGTATGAATGGTTGGTAATGTCATTCAGCCTGAAAAATGATCCAGGTGTATTTCAATGCAAAATGAACAATGCCTTTAAAGCATTGAAAAAAAGTTGTATGGTCTATATAAGTTAAAATGAAAAAAAAATGTTTTCTAAAAAAAAAAAAAACACATGAGTCCCCTTGAATAAGTGACTGATATCTTCAAACAAGAAGGTATGATTTTATTTGAAAGAAAGATAGAATGGTTTTAGGAAAAAATAAATATTTTAGGGATGGAAATAGAAAAAGGGAAAATTAGGCTCCAAAGCCACATCTTTGAAAAACTTGATAATTTTTTAGACGAACTAGAAGATAGAAAGCAAGTACAAAGATTTTGTGGACTTGCTAACTATCACACCCCAACTTCTGAAGTGTGACGGTCCTAGGGCATAATGAGACATAAGGTCACCTAAACCCGTAGAACCCCTATTCTATGCTATAACAAGCACATTATACAATAATCATACATCCCAGAACATAACCTATAATTCCATATTCACATGCTCTTCACATATCAATAGGATATCCAAAGTATACTTTATAGATACCACAAGGATACCCAACATATACCATATGTATATCATACGTATACCACTTGTATACTCATTATATACTTGTATCATTAACATTTTATAGTTCATATCACCATTTATTATTGACAGTTATCTTTCATTATTACGAGAATTACCATTATATAATTACCGATCATGATTAACAAACCAAAATATGAAAGAATAGCTACTATGTACCATAAGGACCATGGAGCTCTAGACTTAACTCTTCAAGATACAAGTACATTAAGATTAAGAAATTAAACAACCTTATGTATCAGAGGAAACCCCCAAGCAGCGAAGGGAAGCTTGAGAATTTGCCTTGCTCGACCTTCAGTATACCTAAAAAAAAAATATAAACCACTACAAAGGTGAGACAAGCTCAGTGAGAATGTAATATCTTAATATAATATGCCGGCTAGAAATATGTATAATATAATAAATGGGTATTTAATATTATTTGGCTATCAATGGAAGATTGTCTTTTCAGTACTCAGTAGAGATTGTAAGTAATACAATGATATTCAATGATGTTTCTAACAATGAAGGATTTATAATCAATTGATTATCATTTAGTATCACTTTAGCAGAAAATCATAAATTTGGAAGCGTTGTGCTTGCCACTGATAAATAAATAGAGTGGCAGCTGATGCCTTGCTCACTCACACTAATCACTAGAGTGCAAGACTGATCAGGTCTCACTGCTAGGACCCCCCTCCTAGCTGGGGCGGATACACTATCCCTATCCGACGGGCCTTCTTACCATGTACACATGATTGATGTATAACACCACATCCATTGGAGATTTCTGCTTATAAAGAATATCATTTAATAAGAGTTCATAATATATGAATAGTAAATCATATGGATATTTACCATAGTATCAATGAAGGTTTTTATAATTTCAATGATGGTTTAAAATGAACCTTAGAGTGTTTAATTGAATCAATAGTTTAACAGTTAGGTTGAAGGCCATCAATGAAGGAAAAAATGGTCTGAAGGCCATCAATGAATAATAATTAGGCCAAAGGCCAATAATGAATGGCAATTAGGCCGAAGGCCTTCAAGTATAGTCCTAGCACAAGGATTTGAATGACAATGGTTGTGTAAGGTTTACATTAAGGGTTGCTAGGACTTTCAGTAATATATATATATATATATATCAATTAAATGATAATTCAAGGGAAAATGCCCATACCATATTAAAATGTTACATACTCATCTCAACTCCTTAGCTCCTAGCACAAGCTCTTAACACATCAAAAGTGGTGCTCCTTGGTCTCCGGAACACTTTCCTTATCTTATCCTTTAGGTTCTACAATGAACCATACCATTCATGTCATTCAATTGAGTACCATTAAACACTTTGTCAACTTTACTATTCTAATCCTAACTCTAGTGCTACTAAATCTACATCTAAGACATACCAATCATCTAATATCAATTCAAGTTATCACACATAGCATACATATACACATATTACCATTTAAGATACATCCATGTTCAGTATCATGTAATGGCTAAATGGCCTAGGGTGTATACCCTCAATTCAAATTGTTCACTTATGATCATTTCAATTTCATTTTGCATATGTCATTTCAGGGAAGGAATACATACATAATCATTATCAATTAACACATTACAATTCCTACATTCCAAGATGGTCAAGTAGGTAAAATGATAAAACCTTAATCAAATCAAATGAGTTCACTTTATGACAATCCAATTAATTATCAAGTTTTATTCATGTTTGATAAACATACTTAATTCAATATCCATCATTCTCATTAATCATCATACATTGCTTATATACATGTAGGATTAATTGGGTCACAAATGCTAACATTAAAACATTAGATTTCCATTTATTACTTAATTATATATCTTGACCTTGTGACCTTGTTTCTGTCATTTCTTATGATTTACTAATCCAAATGAGTTGATTCTTTTTGAATAAACTTAAAATTCATTTTATAGAAAACTTGGTGACTATTCTAATCTGGTTTGTTTCTGTTGCAGGGGCAGACTGACCGTTTCACTTTCACTTGAGTATAACTCAAAATCTATATATCCAATTAAAATTTATTTTTATATAGAGCTTATAAACATGTAAATTATTATGTTTCATGTTTTATACTTAGCCTAATTCAGTCTCTAAAGTCATCAATTGTGCTACTCTAATTCAGACTATCCATTTAGTTTGTGAACGGTACTAATTTCAGTTTAGGTGCGATTTATCTCTACACACTTCAAATCTATCAAATTTCTTTTACAGGTACATACTTGAGAAATTTATCTACAACTTGGATGTTTGGATTATCTTCAAATTCTGTCCATAAAGTTCTCTATATGTTCAAATAGTTTCAAGTTCCCCATCAAACCCCAAATCTGGATTAGTATACTTGTAGGAAGGATATCTCATTATTCTTTAGGAATTTCATCAAACCCTTTTACGAGCCTATATTTGAGACATAATAATACAATTTTTATGTTTAACACTTCCCAAAATTCGGGCTCTACAATTATAGAATTGGCTTTTTAGTATTCTACCTAAACCAAACCCTAAATCTCAATTTGAAGATACAAGATCAAATCAAGCTTTATCATGCATTCTACATTCAATTAAACCATCAAATCTTTCAATTAGCTTCATGATACACTCATAAATATCAAGAAATAAAAATAAATAATTTTTTCCAATTTTTCAAGTGTAGGCTGAACCAAGTAAGGAAGAGAAAAGGAGGAGAAACTTTGAGAACTTTGTAAAACAATCAATTATCCAAGCTTGGAATGAAATTTAGAGCAAAGTTTTAGGGATTTACCTTGAAGTTTCTTGATTCTTGATGGTGGAAGTGTGTTGGCTGAACCACTTTTGGCAAGAGGAAATGTTTTTGTGTTCTTGGAAGTGTGTAGAAAATGAAGATAAGAGATAAAGGCAATTTTTCTTTATAAGATAATGAATGGTTGGGATTTGATCAAAGAAATTAATGGTGGATCTTGTATGGCTTCTCAAGGAAGCTTGGATTATAAAATAATTTTTTGATAGAAAATATGATGATAGTTTTTTGTAAGATTCAATGAATCAAAATTTTGAAGATTAAAAATTGTGTTAGTGGAAAATGGGACCCATTTTCCACTAACCCAATTTTGAACATAATTTATCATCATCAAAGTCACATTTCCCCCATCACTAGTTCAATGGCCGGCCCCACCCTAATGGGCTTGGGCCTAATCACACTTTGGTCATTTATGTTAGTATGCACATGAAGATTTTTGACTTTTTTGAGAAATGACCATTTTGCCCTTATTACAGTGTACATTACTTTAATCACTTACCAATGCACGTTATTAAGCATATTCACATTTATCATATTCATATTAAACATGTTCATATATCACTATCATAGAATTTACTCAAAATTTAAATAAGTACCTTTAGGCACTTTTGAACATGAGTTCGGCCTTAACAATCAAATAAACATCCAATTCTCTTTCTATGTTATCATGACTATTGTTTACGAATCATATTAACATGGGGTATTACATTCTACCCCACTTAAAAAAATTCATCCTCGAATTTTTAGGAATTCATTGATTATTGATGAAACGAGTGAAGATATTGTTGTAGTTCGTCTTCTTTACTTCTTTGGGTGTATTCCTCAATATTTTACCTTTGCCATTGAACTTTGATCATAGTTATATCCTTGTTCTATTCTTCTTCACTTTTCTTCCCAAGATGACTACTCATTCGGTAATTTAAGATTTCAATACTCGAGAGGGATCAAATATGTTTTTCCCCAACATCGATAAGTGAAATGTTGAGCGAACATATTCCAATGCTGGGGCAGAGCTAGCTTGTAGCATATCTCTCTTATCATGTTTAGAATTTCAATGGGTCTAATAAATCATAAAGACAATTTATCTCCATTACTCCTTTAATACTAATCACTTGTTTTTATGCAGTAGATTTGAGAACATTACTTTCTTCTATACAGTGCTTTATAGAGAATCATTCCAAAAGAGGAATGGTAATTATTATTATGGGTGAATTTAATTAAGGTAATTACTTGCTTCAATTCCTCTTAAAATCTTTTACTCACATTCATAGCTTGTTTTCTCTAAAGTTTAAACAATCTTTTCAATCTATCCATCGTCTTACTATTTACCTGTCGAGATAATTATTATTACCCTTTACTCTTCTAATATCTTTAATAATTTTCATATGATACGGTTCTCTCTTTCAGAAGTTATATCTGACAAGATATACGTCACTTTATTAGGAATTATATAAGAGTGGAAATGTCGCTGATACCCTTGTCTTCTTAAACTATTAGAGTCCCTTAATTGTAATCCTTTCTCTATAGTCAACTTATTTATGTGAAAGTACATTATCGCCTAATGAGAAGACATGTCATGACTTACTTTTCCTTTGATCATTTCTGAATCAAATTTAACCTTTCTCAGAAGTGTGCAAAGGAACAATCTTCCATCTTGGGTAGAGGAGTTAATTGCAATTGCACAGCTAGTTGCATCGGTTGTATCCATCTTACAATCATGATGGATTGCACTTTTCAGAGTGATCAATTTTAGAGAGAAGGTCTTTGTCATACTTTAATTACTTTAATAAAGGAAGGCAGTTAAACCGCTATAAATTGAGGAAGAACATATTGAAGGAATATAGGGCGCAAACGCAGCGGAAGAAACGTGGTGGGTGAAATTTTAAACAATTTAAAATTTCACAACATCCAACTATTGGGTCCAATAAAAATTCAAGCAATCAACTTTAATTAATGTGTAAAAAACATATGTAAGAAAAGAAAGAACAAGTGGTAATCTTATTACCTCTTGAAGCCAAGAACTTTGAATCTTTACTTTTCCTTTGAGCTCCCTAAATGTTGAGCCTCTAGAATTTTCACACCAAGCTTTATCTTTCAAGCTCCCTTTGGTTTCATTGGTTGTTCTTAATTTCCTCTCTTTGGTTGTCCAAATGAAATCAAGATCTAACTTTTTGGCAAACTTTCGGTGTTTGGATTTCCTTTTGTTTGCTATGGATAGAGTTTTTATTTTCAAGAAACTTTTGTTCTTTCACAAAGAAAAAATGATTATAAATGAAAAAATAAGAAATTGAAGAACACTTCTTCTTTTTCTTTTCTTTCAACTCTTAATCTCTTTTCTTGAACAAGATGATGAATAGTGATAGTCACATTGCCAAAACAATCATCAAAATCCCTTTATAGCTTTACAACTTTTGGTTAGCTATTAAGAAGTCATTTTGAAATTGAGTTGCTTTAATTGACTTTAAAGAAATAATAAAATGTCCATTTTACCCTTTAGGTTTATTGGCTATTTCATTTGAGCCTTAGGATGGAATTTACTATTTTGAGCATAGAGGAAAATCTCTAACCCCTAAACTTATCTCATAGGCTTTAGGGGTTATGGATTTTTCTCTAACCCCTAAACACACATCAAATGGGCTTATTAGTCATTTGAAGATTTCTAACCCTAAATCCAATGGATAGCCTTTAGTGTTATAGATTTTCTCCAACCCCTAAACTCATCATATGAGCCTTAGTGTTGTTGAGAATCTCTAACCCCTAAATCCATAATATGGGCTTTAGTGTTAGTTAAATCATTTTAACCCCTAAATAAACTATCTCCATATCACATACGGGCTTTAGCTATTTAGTGTTATTTATTAAGGTCAAAATTAATTACATTTATTTATCCATAGACTTAATCAATTTAATCCTTCTCAATTTATATAATATATAAATTAGGATTTAATCGATAAAGAAATCTTTGTGGATTTAAACTTCAGGACATGCTAGGGTCCTCGTAAATTTAATTACAAGTTCAATCTTTTTACTACTAATCAATTAATTAAACACTTTAATTAATTATCATGGTAAACCTTGTACGTGTAATACCCTAGGTTCTTAAACCATTTGATTTATATGAGTATGAATTAATTGAATGCTATTATGATAAGAAAATTTAATTCAATGATATTGCATGTGAATTGATTACTGAATTTATGATTAAATTCCATAAGTATGTGAATATGAATATGGGTATGTATGCTAAATGAGTATTATTGAGCAAAGGATGATTTGCCTAAGCCATAGTAGTGGCCGGCCATGACAGTGCAATTAATGGAAAAATATAAACCAAAGTGGTTATTTGATGTGCTAGAAATGAATTAGTGGAGAATGGGTCCCATTTTCCACTAACATCATTTTTTATTGTTTTCAAAGTTCATTGAACCTAGTACATATGCATCATCTATTTTCAATTGATTTTAGTTTTAATTTAAAAAGAGCAAAGATTCTCAAAGAAGCTAATTATTTTTAGCCATTCATTTACCATGATTAAATCATGGCCATCCATTCCATTTTAACTCAAACACCAAATTGCCAAAAGCTATCATCTTTTCATTTTCACTCAAAAAGCTATGAAAGCAAAAAAGCTCTTTCTCTCAACTTTCCTCTCAACTTTCTTCTTCTTCTTTTCTTCTTCTCTTCAATTGGTCAAGGAAATCACCATAAAAAAGGAGATCTTAAGGTAAAGACCTTAAATCTAAAATCTCTTCTTCATTTGTATGGCATTTTTCTTGTATAATTGAAGGGAATTGGACATTGGTCCAAGGTCTATTCGACCCAGTAATGAAAGTATGTGTATTGATTAATGATTGTTAATTGTATTGATAGATGATGTATTGTTGATTGATATATGATTGTATGCTAAGAATAAAACTAGAAGTATGAGAATTAGAATCTACTTTGGCTCAATAGATAAGTTAGGAAATGATGATCTAATTGTGATTAATTGGAATGGTTCTTGTAGAACCTAAAGATCAAGTACAAGAGGAATTGGACGATCATTGTTTCTGTTTGTGTTGAATAGGAGCAAAGGAGTCCTAAGGTGAGTACATAATAGTCAATATGTTATGGGTGTTATCCCATTGTATATTCATCCATTCATTGAATCCATTGGATTACTTAATTGAACTTATGTTCCATTGACATCTATTCATGAACCCAATATGTTGAAATATCTAATTGAGACCTTTGGTCTACTGTTCATTGATATAATGATAGCACATTGAAACCTTTACTCCTTGATGAGTATCATTGTTTATTGAATTCTTAATGCTATCAATTGTGAAATGTTATATGATATCTAAAGCAGAAATCCCCATTTGATGTGGGGTATACATCAGTCATGTGCACAT
>CATKHJ011239757.1:0-10538 GCA_949750685.1 Vernicia montana | reverse complement strand
AAGAGAGAAGAGAAAAAAAATACAATTTAAAGTCTTAAAAATTAGAGAGACTTTAATTGTTTTGGATGCTTTAACAAATGAGGGGGAGACTTCTTTTATAGGCTTAGTCCCCCCCTCATATCCCACATCTATTCAATGTGGGATTTTTGCTCATTTGTAATGAGTAAAAAAGTCCACAAGGGTGGGAGGACAATGAGCCATTAGGAGCAAAAATCAACAGCTATTCTATCATCTCTCTCAAATTACAGTATTTTAACAATATTAATGCTGATTTTTAGTATACAAATGAAACCAATAAAAACTAAAAACAAATAAAATGTATTAAACCAACCAAAAACATAAAATGTATTAAACTAAGATAATTCATCTCATATATAAACAGACGGTTAAAAATATAAAAATATTTAAAAATATTACATAATAAAATATTAAATTAATAGACTAAAAACAAAAACAAAAAATTAATCTAGCCAATAAAAAAGCTCTCCAACCACCTCCACTTAATTGTATCATGACATCAATTGGAACAACACCTTTCAGATTCATCTACAAAACATGAAAAGTAAAAATTTAACAACAAACAAAAAAGGTCATCCAAAAAAAAAAAAGAAAATGCACCAATAATAAGGCTTAATAATAATTTGTATTTTGCTTTGTCTTTTGGAACAACTCATCCTCATATGCCAATTAGTGTATGATACGTGGTTTACCAAATTTAAGGATAAGTCAACACTTGTCTTTTATCTTATCCCAACATATGTTGACAAAAATAAATAAATAATTCAAGTATTCATACTATTAATCTTTCATCTTTCTTTAGGGAAGGTGATAAGAATGACAAGAAAAAAGCTATAGAAACTATCAGCCAAACTTGTTCTGAGTATAGGTTTTTTCAAATGGTCAACCATAATGTTCTTTTTGGTTTGATAAATCAAGTTCTGCAGAACTTTCCCTTTATATTTTAACTACCATATGAAAAAAGCAAAAAATATAATAAAAAAAAATAATCTCAACCATAATACAAAAGAACAATTATAAAATGAAAAATGACAGTAAAAAAAAAAAAAGCCTGCATGTTACGTACTAATCAATTTAAAAAAAAAGGAAAATAGAAAAAAATAAAAAGATGGGAACAAAAAAGAATAAATAGCAGCTCAACTTCAAAAGAAATAGAGAAAAAGAATACCTACAGTATATCTAGGTCCAAACACATCAATTTAAAGAGAAAAGCGTATTAAAAAAAAAAAAAAGTAAAAAGGGTAAAAAAGTAAAAACAATTTATCAAAAATGTTTTTAAAAAATCAGAGCATAAAAATGAAAATTTAAAAAAAAATATGGGTACATACTGTAATTTTCTCAAAAATTCTCTCTGTCTTATTATTATTGGGCCCAACTCCTATAATATAAACTTAAACATTTATGGCTTCAAATATATAAAACGTACAATATTTAAATTCATTATAAAATAAAAAGTACAAGAATTTGAGATTAATATTTATAGTATTAAACTATCAAAAATTATTGATTATAGAAAATAAAAATATATGATTAGGTTTCAAATACAAAATTTTAGCCAAATACAAATATTATATTGAGTATATATCTTGTAATATAAGAAAAAAAATTATTATATTGAGTATATGTCTTGTAATATAAAAACTAAATAATTCAAATCTTGATATATAACTTTTTTTAAAGATTTTTTTATTTACTAAAATAAAAGGTATAATATGCATTAGATATTTATGCAACTTCTAACCTTGTAAATATAAATTATTTTCTCTCCCTGAAGCCCATCAAAGGTCCAATAGGCCCATAAACTGCTGAATACATAGAAAATTACTAGGTAAGAAAAGAAAAGAGAAGACAAGCAAATTGAAATTGCCACCATTATTGTCCAATTAAGTTAAAAAGAAGTGATTTCCAGTTGGAAGAAGAAGAAGAAGAAGAAGAAGAACAATTACACTACCAATTTTCACCATAGATGGGTCCAACAATCATGTGCTTGACATAGCCAGCTGTTCTAATTGCATTAATAAGTTTCATCTCTCATCAAATGTATTAAGCTCTCATTGGCCCCTTTATTTATTTATTTACACTTTTTTTTTTTTATTAACTTTTTTAAAGAAGAAGAAAATTAAAATAATAATAATAATAATAATAGGGTAAAATTGCTGATGAAAATTTTCTCATAATTTCTTAAACCCAATTGGCTTCTTTTTCGGGGCATCATTTGGGGAATGTGACCTTATCAATCTTTATCATACACGTGGATATAATCCCTTTGCTAATCATGGGTCCCAAATACCAAAACCAAAACTCTCAATATCTCTCCTATTTCCATGCCAAACACACCATTTTTCCCCCCCTTTTTTTAATGATTATTTTATTTATTTATTTGGCCAACATGATTATTATTTTATTTATTTGTTGTTTTTATTTTTATTTTTTCAGTTTGGTCCACTTGAGAATATTCATCATGGAAACAATACTTACTTTGTAACATTCGTGACTCTAACTTGATGTCAACATAGACATGTTATTGATCCCACATCAACTATAGATCAATTATTAGTTTATTTGATTCAGCAATTGTTATTAAATATTAACGATCAATAGGTAATAGGTAATAGTAAATTGTTGACGATCAGTAACTAATGATCATAGTATCAATGAATATGAGTAATTTTAAAGGATTTGTTAAATTGATAGTTGAAATTATAGTTAATAAGTACAATTATTGATTATCAACAATTTATTTATTTGTTTGATTCTAGAATATGTATTATTTGTTACAAGGGAATTTCTAATTTTATAAAATTTTAGAATCGAATTTTTAAAATTTAAATGATTGGTTGTGTATGCTGTGTCTCATGTTAAAAAAAAAAAAAAAGTAATGCATGATTTATCTCTAATATTACACTCATCATCACTTTTGCATGTTGGTGAATAGTTTATAATCACGAATTTATGCAAGAAGCTCATTTTTGCAAAATTGTGTTTATTATGTAAAAATATTAAATCATACGAGTAGTATGTCTCATCTAATTCAAGAAATAAGGTATATTTAAATAATTTATATATAAATATTTTTTTTAAAAAAAATTGTTTTTATACATACTATGAGCTACATCCACGCCATTTCAAAAAAAAAATAAAAAAAAAAATTGCTATACTTTAATTAGATTAGTAATAAAATTATGAATGAGTAGGGAATTTAAATTTTGAGAACACTTTATGGATAGAAATTCAATTCATAATAATAAATTTTCAAACCTACAATCCAATTATAAAAATTAAAACTTTCATTACAATATTTTAGATTCCAATTTCATTAAATTGATTAAGAGATTGGTAATGAAAAAAAAAAAAAAAAGATAAAAAAACTACCTCTATTGTGGTATAAATGTATAATTCAAATGATAAGAGGGGGAAAAACTTAAATTGATGATAACAATTCAAACAAAAACAGTTATATGCAATAATGCAAACTAGGCAGTAATTGATAAAAGGTCAAGAATTTTCATAATGAGACACCAACTTATTAGAGACTATCCATTAAACTCACTTGTTTGTGTAATTAATTGGACTTTATAATAATGTCAATAAAACATAGGGTCCATTTTATGTATTAAATTCCTTTTTCCTTTTTGTTAAAAAGATATATGAGACTTTGATCGTCAAACAACCTTTCTTTGTGTCTAATTATGAAGTTGAACTATTATGTGTTGCTATTGCTAGAGACTAACATGCCATCACATATACTTAGCTAGAAAGGGTAGATGAGCATGCATAAGCATCATATTTATGTTCTTGATTGGCTCAAAAATCTTAGTAGGAGCTTAACACTTGTGACTAACCTTTTTAAATACCAATAATTCATTGACCAATAGTTCAATAGCATGGTTTTCAAACCTAGCTCGGTTTTAGAATCGGTGAAAGCAGAGGGTCACAGGTCGAAAATTCAACAGAAATTTTAAATAATAGCATATATTTATTATTTATACTAAGTGTTTGCTGATATGTATAGGTAATACATATTATATGTTACGGACGAACATTACAATCAGATAAAGAGTAAAGTAATATTTGTTATATATTGTGAACACTTGTTACGGTAGGTACATGATTTATAAGTAACCCAGATCGTTCTATAAACCGGTTTCTGATTTTCTTTGTTGAATTGATCGGACTGATTCGGGTTTGACAACCATATTCAATAGTTTTATATTTTATATTTATTTATTAGAAAATCTTTTTAAAAAAAACTGTTAAAATTGATTTGAAATTATTTATTTTTATATCACAAAACAGACATTGAACTATTTAATTATTTAGTTAATGACATATGTTTTGTACGATAACTCATCATTTCTTCTCTAAATGAGATTTATTGTTTGGTACTCTTATCTCTTGTTGTGGAAGAGGTTTATGTAAATCCATCTAAGTTAAAAGAGGTTGTGGGTTGCAATCACCACATTGGTTCCCATGTTGTAGTGAAGGTGTGTAGGCCTGTTAATTATATCGTCATATTGAAATAATATGTTGGATTTCTTGGTTGATGATTTGGGTAGGGATATGGAAAGCTAGAGTTGTTGGATGTTTTTTCTAATAAAAGGGGGGTTATCTCCATTAATATGTAAATTTTGGTAAACCAATTTAAAGATAATATACAACCTTAATCTAAACAACAAAACAAAAGCATATATGTTCCTTCATTAATATGTGGTATAGAATTATTTTATTTTAATTTTCTCCCTTTCATAGGCCTATCAATTCCAATCAATTGAGTAGACTCTAAAAAAAGCATAGGAAGGAAGAAAAAAACCAAAAGGGAAAAGGGATTTCAAATTTTTTACTTCTATTATGGAGTAAAGTGTAAAGATGTAAAAATATTACCTCAGTTGGAAAAACACGAAACAAGAAGGGACAAAAACTTGCTAGGAAATGTTTTGAAAGAAATTAAAATTACTAGTAAGCAACTTAAAGTTTTGAAAATGACAAACCAAACAAAAAAATTTCCATGTCTTGAAATCCAAATCCTGATTCCTAGGTGTTTATATAAAGGTCTTCTCTATTCTGCACAGTGATATAACAACAGGAATGGTGGAGACCAGTCCATATGGCCTAATATTCAAAATTTCCCTTTTACGAGCATACATACAGAATTTTAGGTAACAAGTCACTATAATTTCGCAAGCTAATAAGCCTAATTTGAACTTAGCTCATAGGCTGCAATGGCCTTATTAATTATCTTATAATTATAATTCAAATTCTGCATGTCAATTATAACCAATTAGGATTAAGAGCCCTTGATTTCCTCTTAGTTTCATGAATTCAAAATTATGCTTATATTTAGAAGGTGGATGACAGTTGTGACATTTGCTTCTTGACCCATTAGAATATTGACTAATATAATAATACATTAATATTGACCACTAACCTCATTTAATACTTTAATTACCACCTTCATTTGGTAGATTAAAAAACCATCTTTCTTATAGCTTAGTGCTTTAATGACCTTCACCTATCAAATCTTGAAGTTTATTATTATTATTATTATTATTTTCATTACCAAATACCCACCAAAAATTCAAAGATGGGAAGTTAAAATGAGAATTTCTTTATATCAATTTGTATCAAGAGAAGCCCTTTCGATTCTCTTTTGTTTGTTCTTAAATCTTAATACATAACCAGCTATGTTATATGTATCACATCTATGAATCTATCTTTTTCAAGAGAATAATTATTGATAAAAGATTCAATGTATTTTTGCATATGTAGAGAAAAATGTGTACTAATTAACTCAAGATTATGATAGATAAGTCGTTTGACTAGCAACATCAAAATTTTCAGTCATTTGACTAATTTTTTAAACTTTTATTAACAAAATAGGTTTCAATGAAAATGTATAACTAGTAATTAAAGTGATCTTAATTATAGGTCAGCTTTTCTTTACCGTTTTAAATCTACTTTCTTAATAAGATTGAAAATAAACTAATTAAGCCGAAATTAAGAGATTCATAAGTAACCAAACAAAAATATTTATAGTTTGACCTTAAAAATTGAATCTTGATCTATAAGTTAGAGAACAAATCAACCTATTTTTTTTCCACTGCTTTATAACTTAAATAAAAAATCAATTGAGTTGAATCAATTTTTTATGATTTTTGAATTTTTTTTAAGTTTGGTTAAAAATTTAGAAAAATCAATTTTTATAATTTTTTAATATTTGGGATATTATTTTTTATGGTAATGCATATCAGAAAATATCAACAATAAATAAACAGACTTAAAATTTTCAAATAGGATGAAATTCACTCTGTTTTTCCAAAGTTTTAGTGACAAGTTATAAATGGTCCAAATTTATTTATTTATTTTTTCAAATTTGATTTTAATTAAAACTTGAACTCCACACCTTTACTAAATTAAAAACTTATTGGATAATAAATATTTGTATCGCAATGAATTTTTTTTTAAATTTTATTTTGAATAATGTTAGATGACACAAATTGTGTAAAAAAAATGACGCAAACTAATAAAATTTAAACATATCATATAATAATAAATAAATACACAATAATTATCTTTATTTTTCAGGCGCAATTGCGTTATTTAGAATTATCTTTTTACTTTTCATGTATTTAGCTAAAATATAATAGCTCCATAAATGTATGTATGTGAGAAAGAGAGATAAGAGAGAGTTGGATGAGTCACACTAGCAACACACTTGGTCCCTCCCCATAAACCATAATCCACACCTCCTTTTCTTTGTTTTATAGGAATCATAATTAATTTCCTTCATCCTACTTCTTAATAGACTATGCATGGAAGGTGAAATAGTATATCTTAATTTGTGAAGAAAATTATAGGTTAAAAATGAATTGAATTTTTAAAAATTTTGATATTTTTTAAAATCATTTTCAACCTCTAAACATGTTTACTTCTTGAAAATATCTTATAATTTTATCAACACAGATATATTATCTTATTTCATATATTTTATTAATATATATATAATAAATAATGATTTGTTAATCTATTATAATAAAAATATACTATTCTTTATTCAATATTTTAAAATATCACATAATAAAATTGACTAAGTGTATGTGAACTATAAAGAATAATAACTTTTTACGCGTACTAATTTATGTAACTCTAATAACTACTCCCCACATTTATATATCAAATAATGATCTTAAATTTTACCTGAATTCTAAAATTTATTCATTTTGTTAAGTTTTACATAATTTATACTCCTTTCGTTTCACAATAACTATCTTTTTAGAAAAGTGATTTTGTTTCAATATAATTGTCGTTTTACAAATCTAATGTAACATTAATTGATTTTTTTTAAATTTACCCTTAACATTAATTGACTTAATGTTATTGATAGAGTTTTGGTGAAGACAAATTAAGGGTATATTAGTCTATTTGATTTGAAATTATTACTAATTTATTACTTTCTTAATCTAAGTGCATTCCTCTAAAACGATAATTATTGTGAAACGGAGAGAGTATTAAATTTCTACTATAAATAACGATGATATGCAAAAGATAAGAATCATATCACACATTATTAGTGGGATATATATTAGAACATTTTTAAAGATTGAGTAATTAATAATTTGAAATTTGAAATAATTAAGAAGAGCAATGAAATAGATAATATATCTTAAAAAGAGAAACTTTAACACATTTATATTTTTAAGTTTTGAGAGTGTGTTTATATAGTAAATGTTTTTCCCCTTTATTTCACTAAACAACTTCCACTCCTCTGTATCTAAAAAATTATCTTTTCTGCACTTTTCACTTATTTTTTTACATATACTAATTGTTTAGAAATAGAATTATTAAAATTAATCTCTTAAACAAAAATTTCAGCAGGTTTGATATATAAATAATTTTTGTTTTTTATATATGTGGAGGCAAAACTAAAAACTAAAAAAAGAAATCTTACAAAAACCACAAATATTTCTATAGTCCTAAATTAACATTTTGATTTGACCGAACAGTATTATTAGTAATTATATTATTTGAGTGAATTTCACTCAAAGCTATCAAACACTTTGAAATGTGTAATATGTGTTTTGTAAATTGAAAGTGGAAGAATAAAATTGCAATTAATGTTTTTTTTTTTTTTTTGCCAAATAAATTGCAATTAATGGTTAATACTTAATAGTTGAGATATAGGTAAATGATTCCAAAAATCACTAAATTTTAGTAATTTTTTCAATGTGATAAAAAAAAATTATCGGGAAATATCTAAAGTTTGAAATTTGTTTCACATGGAGATCACTAACTGGAATCTCAGCTGAAAATGTTAACGTGGCATGACACATCATATATTTATGCTGACTCCTCTTACCAGCTAGATAACAAGTCAGCAAAAATGCTACATCAATGTGCCACATGGAAATGGACTCTCATTTTTTTTTTTTTAATTCTATTAAAAATTAAAAATTAAATTATTTTTTTAAAAATAGAAATAAATTAAAAAAAAAAAAAACCTCTCACTTCCTTCATCTCCCTCACCCGATTCACTCTCACTCTCACAAACATCTCAAACTCATCCCCATCGATTTCTGCCTCTTTACTTGACAGAGATAGAAATGACTACTCAAACCCTAGTAGATCCAACATCGATCTCCATGGACCCAATATTGCACATCCTCAAAATCATACCATACTCCATTCTTCGCCCTCCCCACCTTTGCCTTAAGCTCCCTTCCTTCGCACTACCGTCTCCGATGACTGTCTTTGGCCTTGTCCTCCTCACCTACTTCATGGTCGTTTCCGGCATCGTTTATGACGTAATTGTGGAGCCTTCGGGAATTGGGTATACTTAAGATCCTGTAACTGGTTCCATTCACCCCATTGTCTTCCTACCTAGACACGTTAATGGGCAGTACATCACTGGCAGCGTCAATCCCAGACTCATGGCTGCCCCGTCAATCCTCTAACGATTCTTCTCTTTGAATTTTTAATTCGTCTATTTGCAATGATTGTGTTTTGCTTTGAAATTGTTATTTAGCGTTGGTTGAGTTTGTTTAATTTGGTGAACAGGGACTGAGGAGAAAGAGAGAGATAGAAGATAAGATGAGATTTTTGAGTCTGATTCTAGCAATAAGAGGAAATCTGGAAGCATTTGATGAGTGTTGCTTCTTGTTCCTTTCACATTGAAAGCATTGAGAGGGATTGCAAGCTGTCGTCGAAGAGTCTAAACCAACTCGCGTTGGAATCGCGAGCTTGAGCTTCATCGCCACTGCCAACACCATTCTCTTCTTAAAGTTGGGGTTTTGGTCCTTGAGTGATTTTGGTCCTTCAAGCAGGATTTATGTTAAGTCATCTTTGGTGCTTGAAGAAAAGGGCAAAACAGGTTTTGGGTTGAATGTGGGTTCTTAGAGTTTCAATTAGAATATTTGTGAGTTCTTGGATTGATTGTGATTTCTGGTATTTGATTTTTGTTCATTTTCTGGTGTTTGATTTTGTGGGTTCTTGGATTGATTGTGATTTTTGGTATTTGATTTTTGTTCATTTTTTTGTATTTGATTTTCTGTTGTTGGATTGATTGGAGTTTCAAACACCAAGAAAAGGGATCTTGGTGTTTGATTTCTATTCATTTTTTATTTTAGATGCTTGGTCGGGTGAGGAAATTCATGAAATGGTGTATGCTTGCATTTTCAGTCTCGCCGTTTAGGGTTTGTGAAATTACTGTCCATGATGATGTCTTGGGATGATGTCTAGGTTAATATTATGTAGAGAGAGAAAAAAAAAAAAAAAAGGAAAGAAAAACTAATATTTTTTGAAAGAAATAAAAAAATAAGAAAAAAGAAATGAAATAAAAATTAAGAAAATTAATCACACGTGGCACGGTGACATGATAAAATTTGATGACGTGACATGCTATGTCAATTTCTTAGGCTTAGATTCCGGCCAGTGATTTTCATGTGAAAATTTTTTAAAACTTTAGATATTTTTTGGTAAGAAATTTTTTTTTTTTAACCACAACGAAAAAATACTAAAATTTAGTTATTTTTGAAACTATTTATCCGTTGAGATATCCAATTCAAATTTTCTAGCCATTTTAGCAAGCTATTGCAATTTCAATAATAGCTTAGAAAAGAACAATTGTTACTAATTATAAAATCTGAGATAAAATTGAAAATTTGCATAAAATTCATTATTTTTGTAAACAGTAGTGATATATGAATATAGTCTAAAAAAGAATTTTTTTTTTTTTAAATTATTGGGTAATTAATTGGTAAAAAAAAAAAAAATCCAAAACAAGGCATATATGTTTTGGAAACTCAGACAGTCTTAAATTAATAATTTTTAGGTTAATAATACTTAAGGATAATGTTGTACTAGTGATGCTTTAGTGTGAAAATGTTGAATGGTGCTCTCTCTTATAAACAAAGCAGCCAAGTCAACAAAATAAAAACAAAGGCAACTGTGCCATGAAGTGGGAAATGGGGTATGAGTATGACTTTATATATATATATATATATATATCTTTTCTCTTCAAACTTAGA
>CATKHJ011239691.1:0-12177 GCA_949750685.1 Vernicia montana | reverse complement strand
ACTTATATATATATATATATATATATATATATATATATATATATATATATATATATATATATATATATATATATATATATATATATATATTATTATCTTAACAATAATGTTATTGCCGTACATTAACCTTTGAATTATTTTCATATATTATCATTTAGAAGTGAAATTGGTTTATTGCTAAGTCTGATATTTCTTGTGATCATCTAAAATATTCAAATTGATTCAACATGAACAATTGAACTTAATTAGGAAGAATTTTCTTCACTAAAAATTCTTATTAATTTCATAACAAAATATGAAAGTGGAAAATTGATGATAAAAAACAGTGTTGTCAAACCTGAACCAAGAAAATTGGAAACCGGTTGGCAGGATATCTAGGATTCTAAGAATTAGGGAATTACCCAGCGGAACGGGTTTCTCGGGCGGGAAAATTTTTTTTTGCTATTTTTTTATTGGATTAAATAAAAAAAAATTGGAATAAAAAAAATGGACTAAATAAAAAAAAAATCTTGATTGGATTTAATAAAAAAACAAAATTTGAATTTTGATATCAAAATAGCCATTTAATGAGTTAATTTACTATAATTTCTTTTAAATAATAATCTCAAATTCATATTTCTTCTAAATAATGTTTATTAATTATTCTAATAAGGTTCGTTAATTTTAATTATATATATATTATATTTTTTTAACATATAAATAATAAATATATGATATTATTTAAAATTTTAATTAAATACCTTCATCGATTTCAAAATCGATTCAAATTTAAAAACATTCATAAAAAGTTATCATTGAGCTAAAAAAAAAAAAAAGTAATATATGTGTTTAAATTGTCGTACAACAATAATTGATATGTGAGATATATTTAAAACAATTAAATTTAAGATATGAAGTTTATCCTAAAAATTAATTCTTAAATCATTTCATATTGCAAGTCATGTATCCACAAATTAAATTTTATTTAATAGGCAATTAAAACCCTAATCATTACAACTATTACAACTTTTTATAAGTAACAACCTTTACTGCAAAGTTGTTTCCTTTATAATAATTTATAATAGAATAGAATAGAATTTAACATAATTTAATATACACGTATATGATAAATGATGTCATGTAACTTTTTTTTTTATTTACAAATTAAATTGACGAAACAATATTATAAATATTTACACAATATATAATCATCACAAATTGATAATTTTTTTTTTATATCAACTTATTGGATCACATCATTCAAACAGCACATCAAAACATTTCAATTAGACTGACACTTCCATAGCAGTAATATTATTATACTACTCTAATACTAATAAATAAAATTGATGAAAATTTTAATTATACTAATAAATAAAAGAAAAAACTCGAATATAAAATTGTTCAACTTGGAATGATATCTATACTTTGAATTATATCAACTAATTTAATCAAAATAAACTTATTTTAATCATATAGTGAAACATTGCAAAAGCAAAACTCACCAAATTGTTCAAATATGGTAATAAGAAGAAAGAATGACATTGAATTTAGTGTACAAAGGGCATTTAAGTCAATTGAGAATTGTTCTAAAGGTACAAATAGGTCCAAAATAATTAAATGAAGGCAGCCTAATATACACCAAAACAACCAGTTAACGGTATATTTCTTAGATTCTATTCGTATATATTTGTATATATTATATATTTTTTTTTTCTCAAAAAATTTTACATTTTTTTTTTTTTTCCAAAATTTAGATTCTCAGATCAAAAAGACAAGAATCCTACTATTCCCTTATACCCATTTTTTTTTTACTAGGTCATTTTATTATTATTATTATTATTATTATTATTATCTATTTTCTTTCTTTTCCTTTACTCTGTTGATGAGTACTACAAGTGATCTCTCTCTCTCTCTCTCTCTCTCCACTCTCCACCATCCATACTCTCTTCAGTCATCTTGTACTCTCTCTATCTCTCTCTCTTACTATGTTCATCTATAAAAGCAAAAACCCACCAAGCAAAACTATTCCTCTCTCTCTCTCTCTCTTTCTCACATACACACTTTTCAACCATGGCTGATCCTTACTCTAATTTCTTCACTGGTTGGTTCAAGTTCAATAATAATAATAATAGTAGTAATTATAATTATAATAATAATATTAACCCTTTTTATAACCATTACCCATCTCCAAATCCAACTCCTCTTCCTCTTCCTTCTCATCAACAACTTCCTAATAATTTGTATACAAATCCCTTTATTACAACTACTCTAAACCAAAATCACCCATTTTTTCACTATCAAAACAGACCTCCTTCTCCTCCTCTAAGAGAAGCCCTACCCCTTTTGAAGTTAAGTCCAACAAGGGATGAAAAAGATCAAGATCAAGAATTTCAAGAACAACAACATCAAGAAAATCAACAACTTCAAATTTCTTGCACTTCTATGGATGTGGTTGGCAAAGATCAAGAAATAAGCTTCTTTTCTAGTAGTGGAGTAATTATTAGTTCTAATAATAAAGATAATGATGAAGTATTAGTAGTAGAAGAACAAGAAGAAGAAGATGATTATGATGATGATAGAGTTACTGTTGCACTTCATATTGGTTTGCCTAGCCCTAGTCCTGCAGAAATGGCCTCTGTATTATCTTCTTCTTCAGAGGTTACTGACAAAGATGGAGATGGTGATGATTCTTGTGGTGGTGGTGGTGGTGGTGGGTACCCTATTAACAGGCTTAATAAGGGTCAGTATTGGATCCCTACCCCTTCCCAGATTCTAATTGGCCCTACTCAGTTCTCATGTCCTGTTTGCTGCAAAACCTTCAATAGATACAATAACATGCAGGTAATATATCTATATCTATATATATGTATATATACTTCTCTTTTTATTTTGAGATTTGAAGTCTTTAATTAATTAACTACTGTTTCTATTTTCTTGAATTCAAAGAAGAAAAATTAGTTTTCATGTTTTTCTTGAACTTGGGATTTTCTGGAAATTTTTTCTTTTTTTTATTGTTTAATTTGCATGGTGTATATGGGTTTTGGAGTTCCAATACATCTTTTTATTTTTTTTTTCTGATCCAAAACTGAGACTAAGATCAGTACCTTCCCTTTATGTGATTGAACAACTCAGGCAATGTTCCTTATGCTTTTTAGTACTTTGAAGTTTGTGCTTTAAAACATTGACAGGTGTGTGTGTCTGTGTGTAGAACTGAAAATTTTGCAGGTTTCAGATCATCTTAATTAATTAAGAAAATTATTCTTAATAAATTAAACAATATTTTTCTATCTCTATTTCTTGAAAACCTTAACCACTCCACAACAAATTTTAACACTTCTCACAAAGATCAAAAGCCCACCATATATTACCAAATTATCTATCTCTATATCTATTTCTAGTTTCTTGAATCTAATCAAGAAATGTACTATAAGTCTTTTCTCCTCTTTTTCCCTTTCTTGAAGAAAAGAAAAGAAAGATCAATAATTAGTAAAACCCTTCTGTCTATATATATATATATATATATATATATATATAACATATTTTCATCTTTATGTTTTTTTTTTCCAATTTTTCTTGACAAAAAACAAAGTTGCTTTACAAATTCCCTATTGGAGATGATTAATTGAGATTTGAACGCACTACTAAATCCTGCTTTTATATATTGAGATGAGAGGTTAAAAATTAATGGTTCCAAAATTGTAGTAATTGCTTTGGATTTAGTGTGTGATTAGATAGCACTTTTGCTATTCTTGTTTTTGTACGTATTGGGTTTAATGTGATAGCTAATTCATTTAATTCAACTTTGTTTTTATACATAAATGTTGTGATATCATGACAAGAAACAACTATAGACTCAAAAATTCAAGCTTTTAAATTGAAGTTCAAGAATAGTTTTTATTTTGTAATCGTTTTTATTTTGTTTTTATGTAGGATTGCTCAGATACCATATAAGAAATCATTCAATTTAAAGAATAGTTTATAATTCTGACAATTGTAATTTTTTTTTTTTTTTTTTTTTTTTTTTTTGTATAGATGCATATGTGGGGGCATGGATCTCAATACAGAAAAGGGCCAGAATCTTTAAGAGGAACACAACCAACAGGAATGTTAAGGCTTCCATGTTATTGCTGTGCACCAGGTTGTAGGAACAATATTGATCATCCAAGAGCTAAGCCTCTTAAAGATTTTAGAACTCTTCAAACCCATTACAAGAGAAAGCATGGAATTAAGCCTTTTATGTGTAGAAAATGTGGTAAGGCATTTGCAGTGAGAGGAGATTGGAGAACTCATGAAAAAAATTGTGGGAAGCTTTGGTATTGTATTTGTGGTTCTGATTTTAAGCATAAAAGATCTCTTAAAGATCATATTAAGGCTTTTGGGAATGGCCATGCAGCTTATGGTATTGATGGATTTGAAGAAGAAGATGAACCTGCTTCTGAAGTTGAACAAGACAATGACTCCTTGCACTAGATAAAGTTAATTATACTAATTAAGGGGAAGGGGTTTTTGAGATGAATTAATTAGTGAATTTTATTATCTTAGTTAATTTAATTATATTGTAATTGATATATATCTATCTATATATAGTGTAGGATCTTTTTCTTTTCTTTTATTTTTTTAAATTGAGCTCCAACTGAAGTTTAAACTTGAATAGTATAGGCTCTCGAAGTAAGAACTATTTAAGCATCAACATTTACTCGGAAAGCCATCTTTAATTATATTTTACTACTTTTTTTTTTTTTTATTAGCATTAAATTGTAGAATGCTACAAATTAAACACTTCATTGATGTTAATTAGGGTTATAACTAAGTTCTTGTAATTGAAGGCATTTTTCTTTCTTTCTTTTTTAATTATTATTATTATTATTATTATTATATTGAAATCTTATCCAACATTTTCTACTCTTGGTGAAAGCAAGCTGCAAATGCATTGGAAGATTATGAATCTATCATTTATGAAGGGAATTGTATTACAGAATTTTACCTGAAAACCCTTACAGGTATATATATTAATTACAATGCATGAGATTGTTCTCATGATATTTTAATTTAGAAAAAATATGAATTTTTTTTTTTTCAAATTCATTTTTTTTATTTGAATATTTGGAAGAGTCCCAATATGTTTTATATAATTACCTTTAATTTACATAAGAAGGTTTTTAATATAGAATTCTCAATTGCTAAACACTTTTCTCTTCTGCTTTTTTCTACTATATTAGTGTTCTTAGTAGATACAATGGTTGAGTGTTTGTATTAATATAAGAGAGAAGAAATTCAATCTTAAATCCTAACAGTTTTATCCTGTTAAAAAATTTCAGAGAAAAAAGACAAGTAAAAGATGCATAATGTAAATTTTAGGCTTAGTCAAGCTTCTTGAGATGATCTTTTTGATTGTAGTTTGGACCTTCCCAATGCAATGCCATTGATATATATACTTACATATATATATAGTTAACGTGAAGATCAGAAGCTTCCATAAAGCAAGAACTGCAAATTACATGATATATATATATATATATATATACATCCATGCATGGATGGTATGAATTGAGTGGAGATTTTGGGGACATTGGCTTTAATTTATTGATTAACAGGTAGAGAAAAAAAGAAGATTGTACATGAAAAAATAAAAAAATATGAGATTTATTTAAATTGAAAGATAATAAATTTCATATTTATACCAGTAAGAATGTATTATAATCGATATACTGAATAATTTTTCGATAAGAGGAGAGAGAGAGAGAATACTTTGCTGGAAATGTAGTTGAGAGAGTGAGAGCGAGAGAGAGGTTTTTCATTCTGCAAAATGCATCTATCAGCTTTTTGAGAGGGTGCATAATATGATGCCCTTTTGCTTTGGTTAGTGGAAAGATATGTCTATTTGATGGATGGAACATATACCATTTCAGATTCACTATTTGCTTGAAAAATTCAAAACAAATCATTAGCTTTTATACACTCTTAGACAGTACACTGTGTCTCAGTGTCTGTGACCAATTAAACCAATTATAGAACTTAATTAATTTTGATTAATTTTTATAGAATAAATAAAAATAATTTATTATTTGAATATATATCTATATAGATTTTGTTAGCAGCTTTGTGAGAGAAAGAGAGGATGGGCAAAGATTAGGCTAAAAACAGAAAGAGTGTGGAGGAGAAGTTGTATTGGTTGGGCAAATTGGCAACACATACTGATGCCTCCAACAGTGCATGCAGATTGCAGACCTCTTCTCAGGGACTTACTGTTTATTGAAACGACATTTCAATGCCCTCTCTCTTTGACCAAAAATTCACTCTCTGCTCTTACTTACTTAATTAATTAATACCCCGTATACATTGTACACTGCATGCCTTCAAAATTCAGCAACATCCATTAATAATTACTAGTTTCTGCTCCTACTACATAGTCTCCTACATCAAAATCAAATTTACTGTTTTTTTTTTAATTTATATATATTTATATACACACACTTGTTTAAATCTAAATACTAATAAGTGTGATGTCTTATTTTAATAATGAGTTTATTGCAATTTAATTTTTAACTATATTAAAATCTTTCTCTTTAATCATTTTCAAAAAAAAAAAAAAAAATGTAATTAACTAAACAAAAATTAAAAGAAAAATTGAAAAAGTCTCCTGACATCATAAGTTAGATAGACAAGTGGGTTTTGCAATTCATTTCTTTAGATTATATATATTTTACTGTTCATGCAAAATAGAAAACAAAAATGTAGATCAACCAAACAGTTCACACTTCACAACCAAATTCATCTCAGAACCTCCTGCATTTATTCACAATCAATATCTTACCCCTTTGTTGGAATACCCTAACCCTACCAGGCTACCACATTTGACTCTCTCTCTCTCTCTCTCTCTCTCTCTCTTATAATCAATGATATCTTTAACTAGATTGTATATGTACTAAAACTAAATTTCTATACAAAGATAAATATAATTTATTTATAGGTGCATATAAGACGTGATAATAAATTTAAATTTAAATTTTTCTCTCTTAATACTTAAATTAAATATTTCTCAAATTCAATTTATATATTTAAAAAGTTTTCTTCTTAAAGTTGATTTCAATAATGAAATTATAATCAATGGTATGTGTATTAAAAGTATTAATTAATGTGTGTTGTATGAAGATGTATTGTTGTATTAATTATGTTATGATTAATATTGA
Source organism: Vernicia montana (assembly GCA_949750685.1). Classification (NCBI taxonomy): domain Eukaryota; kingdom Viridiplantae; phylum Streptophyta; class Magnoliopsida; order Malpighiales; family Euphorbiaceae; genus Vernicia; species Vernicia montana. Next base: position 5,005 of record CATKHJ011239691.1, on the reverse strand, counting down.
ATTTATAATTTTTTTAATTTTGAAGTTGATTTTAAATATTAAAGGAAAGTTTATTGGTAAATGTATTAAACTATTAAATAATATAAAGTTTTTAATTTCCTTATAAATATATATATTGAATGAGATCACTAGCTATTCAAAAAGTTTAAGGCATATACATCTTTAATTAAAGAAAAAGGTAGAGATTGGCCCCAAATGTATGAGAGATATCATTCACATGCTACTAGCAGAACTCATCAATTGTTATTATTATTATTAGTAGTAGTAGTAGTAGTAGTTGATGGAAACACAATGAGCTTTCCTTTGCTTATTATTTCAGTTTTCCTTTTTGCCATTAATTACATAATAATTAAATACTAATTAATTAATTGATTAATAAGATTGGTTCCATAATTCCATTATACTGTTGGGCTTGACCTTGTCAAGGAGACCAACAAAGCATCCTTAGCTATACATTAGAGAGAGAATATTTTCATATTTTTATTCTTTCATTTGTATTCATATTCCAACATAAAGGGGACAGCCTTGTCTCCCTTGGCTCGATTCACTATCATGCATTTTCTTTACTAACTAATTTTCCTCTTCTTTAAATATATTTATTTACTCTAAATATTTATTCTATAACTTATAATATTGTTTTCATCAATTTTAGTTAATTTTTTACTGATTGTAATATAATTTTGTTGAAGAGAGTGAACTTTTTTTTATCAATATATATTTTTTAATTTTTTTTGTGTGTCAGAGAAATTATCTCACATCAAAAATAAATAACAATATAAATAATTTTATAATATATTAAATCTTTCAATCTTAATATCTGAGTTTTAAGGTTGGATTTGAATTCTTAATATGATATCAGAGGTTAATCAATTTAGGAATGATGCCCTGTTTTACACTTATGTCTTCTTGTATTCGTCATGTGGATCGCTCATTGTCAAGTTCTAAATTCTTCTAAATTTTAAAATAATTTTATAATATGTTAAACCATTCAGTCTAAACACCTGAATTTTAAGAATTTTAAGGTTGAATTTGAATTTTTAATAATGTGGATAGTAATTTTTCTATGGCAAGTGAAACTTCAATTTATACATTTATTTGACAACATTGATTAATTTGTAGTTGGTAAAGCAAAAATTTTCACTTGGAGGCCAAAAAAAAAAAATCAAAGTTACTTTACAATCCATATCCATACCATCAATTAATCGTAGTGGGGTTTAAAAGGTGAAGCATGTCACAATAATAAAAGCTAGACACGACTATTTATTAATAATTATTAATACTATGTACACTTCATTTTTTTTCAGTAAAATCATGTCCATACAATTCCTGCAAAAAAAATATATATATATATATTACAATTTTTTTTTTATGGTTTCCTTTGATAAAAATGAAGATAAATTTAGTAAAAATTAATATGTGATATTATTATTAATTTATTACTATAAGTCTATAATTGCCTTACACTAAATTATATGATTTAATATATGAAAAATATATGGAGCAAATGTAGCTTGATAATATTCCTCAAAGTATATGAGACAACTTTGTTTAGTGAAGGACCCAATAAGCAAAAGGAAAAGGGAAAAAGGCAAAAATAATCTTGACCCATAATCACAATAAGTACCTTTAAAAAGGAAATTATAATGAATATATATATATATATATATATTCATTATAAATGAAATAAAAGATGGTCCAAAAATCCTTCTTTTGGACTATACCTAGAGATATCTTTTATTTATTTATTTATTTATTTTTGTAAGGATCATTATATCCATGACATTTACTAAATGTATATATAATATGCTTCTTCCTTTGATGATCAATATATAATTTAATTTCTTCTGCTAAAGTTAGTCTACTTTGGTGCCTGGGGATTCTCCAAGTTGTAGGTATTGGGTATCTTTGTTTTTAATTAGTTATTTTTAAAGAATATATAGGGGAAAAAAAAAACTTCGTAGAGAAGAAAGAGAGCATACTTGAGAGAGAGAGAGAGAGAGAGAGAGAGAGAGAAACAAAGAGGCATATCTAGGCTTTTCTCTCTGCTTAAGGTCAGTGAAAAAGTCAAGTTTGACGATCTTATGCCTATCAAATCAATTGCAATTTGAGACATATAATCTAGGTCTATTTATAAATAAAAATAATTTTATTTATTTATTTTAATATTCGTTTATTTATTTATTTATTTTTATTCTCAGAAATATTATGTACATGTCAATTTGATACAAAACTGAACTTAAAACCTCAGTTTAATTATGTGAAAAATTAAATTGATATTATACACTAGTAAATAAGAATTTGTAATGACATGATTTCTTATTACTAAAAAATAAAAATTTAATATTAATGGTACTGTGAAAAATTAAATTGATGTACACTATAATGAATAAGTACTTTCAATAACATGATTTTCTTACCACTAAAAATAAAAATGTGATATTAATAAGAATTAATAGTAATATGATTTGATAATAAAATTTTAATAATTTATGAAGTAATGACACTTTAATTTTATGGATGATTCTGACGTGGAGATCTTTGTAGAAAGAGTTATGATTCAATTAAACAGGCAACGGGTTAAGTAGAAAAAATAATGATCTAGGGCAGCTAAAAATTTGGGCCTTGCGGGTACTTGATCCAAAGGAAAATAATTCAATGGATCCGACTCATTGTCTTTGGGATGAACGACATCATTTTTCGGCTAAATTCCCTCATTTGGACTCCTAAACAAACAATTTTTCTATTTATGATAACTTAATAATTTACTTGTAATTTTTGGTAGGAAACTCAGATTTAGGCACCCTCTGTGACGTTTTTCTTATTTTGATCTTTATTTTATTCTAGTGTATTATTACGAAACTGTTATTTTTTGCAGTTTCTATATTTGTTCTTGTATTTAGGGTTTTTGAAGCCCCTATTTAAATATCTGTTTTGTCTGTTTTAGGATATCAAATAATATTCAGAAAACTTAAATCATAAATTAGCTTTATTTTCTTCTTCTTTTTTTTTTTTTTTTTTTCTTTACATTGCGTCAAATTCCGTATCATACCAAATCATAATAAGACACTTATTCAACACGACATAAAATATGTGTTTACATGTTTTTATAATATTTATTATCATCAACGTGTATATATATATATATAATAAAAAAAATTTAATAATTCTATCACGAAATCAACATATACCATTTACAAATGAGTATTTACAGTTAATTATAATTTTTTATCTTAAATATCAAATAAGATTAAATTAATATTTAATATCGAGGAAGTCAATTTACAGTTTCTGGACCATTTGAATCATAAAAATAAAAAAAAACTAAAGTAATTTTAAATTTTTTATGATAAATGCATAATAAGCTGTAACTTTTTATTCGAAATGAATTATGAACTCATTTTATATCAAAATGTACTATTTTCAAGCCCTACAACATTTCATTCCAATCAGTTCATATGAATTCGTTTTGATCTTCAAAATCAGTCATTTTGTTCACTTCTAGACTCTTTTTAATTTGGATCTAATTTTTGAGTTTTGTAATTTGGTTTTATTTGATTTTTATTTTTTTATATTGTTTTAGGATTTATAAGACGTATTTAAACCTCCATTTTACTATTTTGATGCAAATTTTAATTTTATCAAATAGACTTGTATCCTAAATTGTGAGTTTTCTCTTTGAATACTTTACTGCTACGTTAATATTGCAGTAATTCATTAAAAAGAAAAAACATTTTTCAATATATATTTGCCCAAGATCCTATTGATTGAAGATATAGAAAGAAAGAGAACAACCAAATAAAGCAGGAAAGCACTCATTAGAGAACCAAACCCACACGGCCAAATGACAAATGACAAATCCTTTCCTTTAATCAAAAAGTAGGAAATAGAGATAAATTGTATTTGATATTTAATTTGGAGATTCCAATTTCCATGCAATTATTCAACTTGCCAACAGAATATCACAATAATACCTTCTCCACACCTCAAATTGATGCTTATACTTTATAATATTCATTAAGGAAATCTTTTAGGATAGTGATTTAGAGGTCTCATATTCAAACTTTAATATATATTGCATTTATCAAAAAAAAAAAAAAATTAAAAATCATATATCTACATAGTCTTTTTGGAATCTAATTTATGATTAAATTAATGGTCTAATTAAATTTTAAATTTCATATATGTTTTATTTCTTTCATATGCTTTTGATTTTATCAATTTGATATATAAATTATTAGTGGGTATTTTGTTTAATTTTTAGTAACTAATCTGATAAATTTTTATCAAATCTCAACAATAAAATTAATTTTATTTTTAGCTTTTCCTCAAATTATGGTTTACTAAAAATATTAAAAAAAAAATCTAAACTTAATTTTTAAAAAGTGACTCCAAATTTAATCCCAATTGGAGCCAAAAAAAAAATGGTTTAAAGGGTTAAAAAGAACTTCTTTTTACTCCATTTAGCACTTATTTAAAATGTCACCTAAGAATTTAGGCCATATCCTTATGAGATTCAAGGATAAGTAGCCTAATGAATACAACAATAATTTTCATTTTTTATTATGATATTGAAAATTTTTTATTAGTAACAACAATAATATAATAAGAATTTCATATAGTGAGTTAGTGACAATTGATAAAATTCATCCCTAATTCTGAGATTCTTTCAGAAAACTCAAATGCCAATACTTCTTGGATCTTCAATTTATATAACATTGGAAAATAAGTTAGAGGATGATATTATAATTTTTTTTTTTTTTGCTGTTAATATTAATTAGAGATTTATTTTTGCTCATCATATTAATTAAGTTTGCGTTTCCATTCAATCAAAATAATCATTCACACTAAAAATTTGAATGAATATAATAATAATAATAATAATTATTATTATTATTATTATTATTAGATAATTAAGATGAATATTTATTTTATTGCACATTTAGATGATAGACAAAAGATTATATATATATATATATATATATATATATATATATATATATATATA
>CATKHJ011239273.1:0-11568 GCA_949750685.1 Vernicia montana | reverse complement strand
AAAAACAATGCGGCCCATGTCCAGCCCAACTCAAGTATATCTTTATACAGCCCATATTAAAAAAAAAAAAAAAAAACAATCATTAAAGATCAAATTTATCCATTATTTTTTCGATTATCCATTAGGGTCAAATTAGTAATTCGCATTTAAAAATTAGTCCAATCAAACCTAAAATTAACTTTAAAGCTGAATTAGTCCATGAATTTTTATCTTTCCAGTCACTTGAATCCAATTTTATTACAAAAATAAAATTAATTTTTTTATTCTAAAAATAAAAATTTCTTTAATAAAAAAAACACGAAATCCAAACTAAATTAATTATTGTTTTAAAACTAAAAAAATCAAAATTAATGATTATTATTTAAAAATGGAAAAAGGTAAAAATTCCCTTAATACGATCCTATCAATTATTAGAATACTTGTTCTAAACTTTGAAAGGTAAATGATAATATATTTTATATATATTTAAGAGAAAATTTAGAGTCAATTTTCAAATAAAAATTACTTTTTATCACTATATGAGATTCTTGAACTTGAAGTTTATTGGAGTCTGTTATCAGATATACTATAGAGAAAACAAGAGAGAATACTGAGAATTTATTATTAATATTGTGTGTTTTGTAAAGGTTACAATAAGGCTATTTATACAAGAGGTTTTGAGTAAAATAATAAATACAACTAACAACTAGCACCTATATTTGCTATCTAACTCAATAAATACAACTAACAACTAATATCTACTAACCAATGACTATATACAATTAACACCCCCCTCAAACTCAAGGTGGCAAAGAGGATAGCTTGAGTTTGTTTCGCAAAATCTTGAAATTGTGCTGGAAGATGCGATTTTGTAAATATATCAGCTACTTGATTTGTAAATATGACAAAGTTCAATTGAAGAGTATTGCAACGGAGATGGTGACGAATAAAGTGACAATCAATTTTTATATGCTTTATGCGTTCATGAAAGACATCATTGCGAGCAATTTGAATGCTACTACGGTTGTCACAGTGAAGGATTGTAGCTGCAGGTTGTTTAACTCCCATGTCATTAAGAAGCCAGCGGAGCCATAGAAGTTTAGAACTGTCATTGGCTAAGGCACGATATTCTGCTTCTGTACTGGAACGAGCAACAACCGATTGTTTCTTGCTACGCCAAGAAATAAAAGACATTCCAAGAAAAAAATAATAACCTGTCACTGATCGTCTGTTTGTAGGATCACCTGCCCAATCAACATTAGAATAACCTGATAAGTGTAAAGAGGATGTGGAGGAAAAATGCAGGCCTTGAGATAATGTTCCTTTTACGTAACGGAGTATTCGAAGGACAGCAACAAAATGAATGGATTTAGGGGCAGACATTAATTGAATGACAACATGAACAACATAAGCAATGTCTGGTCGAGTGACTATGAGATAAATCAAACTTCCAACCAGTTGTCTATAGAATGTAGGATCTGCTAGAGGAGAGCCATCAGTTGCATTGAGAATGGTGTGAAAACAGTTTTATTGTCGGTAATTCTTGGGCGAGAAAGTAAATTTGAAGCATATTTTATTTGAGTGAGATTGTAGCTAGAGGAATCACAGGAGATTTCAAGCCCAAGAAAGTAACTGAGAGATCCGAGATCTTTCATCTCAAATTGACGATGGAGAAGTAATTTGAGATCAGAGATGCCTTTTTCATCATCACCAGTAATAATCTCATAAACATAGAGCAATAAAAGAGTTATGCCTTGGGCAGTCTGTCTGATGAACAAAGCAAAGTCATGAGGACTAGACTGAAAATCAAATTTGGCCATTGTAGAACTAAATTTGGCAAACCAGGAACATGGAGTTTATTTGAGACCATATAGTGCACGGTTGAGGCGACATACTTTCTGGGAAGAGGAATATCCTGATGGAGATGTAGACTTCTTTCAGAAAATCTCCATTAAGAAAAGCATTTTTGACATCCATTTGACTAAGTGGCCATTGTTTGATAGCAGAAACGACTAAAAGACAATGGACCGTGGTTAATCGCGCAACTGGGGCAAAGGTTTCTTCATAGTCAATGCTAGTTATAGACCCCTTATTTGCCTTGATGGATGCTTTTTGAAAGGCACATATGGAGGTCAGTTGCTTAGTGCTGTTGTAATTGACCCTAATGATTGTATGTTCCCTCTAACATAGGCAGTTGTGAAGAGTGAGTGCAAAGAAACTTGGCTTTGGTTCTTAAACTTATTGAGAGAAGACTTACAGATGTACAACAATGCTCAATGGGTATTCATGTTTGATAGACAAAAGGTATGATACAACTTTAAACTTGTTGATATATTGGGAATCATACAACTTATATGAATTCTAATTACAAATTACTTATCAAATGATGCAAGGTTTGGTGAACAGTGTAGAGAAACTCTTCCCCCATTATGAGTATAGGCTTTGTGTCAGGCATATATATACTAATTTTAGGGGGAGGTTTCAACGTAAGAAGTTAAAGGACATGTTGTGGGATGCTGCAAGGTCAAGTTATGATGCTACCTTGACAAAGGCTTTTAATGCTATTAAAGAAAAGAACAAAGAGGCTAGAGAGTGGCTTAATGAGAGACCACTGAAGCATTGGGCTAGGTCATACTTTGACACAATAGCCCTTCGTGACATACTAACAAACAATCTCTACGAGTGCTTTAATAAATATATCTTCGATATTAGAGACAAAACAACGATAACAATGTTGGAGATGATAAAAACAAGACTAATGAAAAGATTGTTCAGAAAGAGAAATGAATTAAAGAAGGTAACAAGACCTATTTGTCCAAAAATAAAAAAAGAAATTGGACGAGATTTTAGACTATGTTTGGGCATATCAGCCACACTTTGCAGGTTCACCACAAATTCAAGTTACGGGACTTGATGGACAAAAGGTTATTGATATAATTAAGAGAGAATGCAACTATAGAAGGTGGCAGCTGACAAGGATCCCTTGTGCTCATTTTGCAGCTTGTATTGTTGGCAACAATAAGGATCTTGTCACTTATGTCAATGAATGCTATCATGTACAAAAGGCATATTAGATATATAGGCATGTTAATCCTGGTATAAATGGACCAGATATGTGGCCCAAGGATGATGGAAGTGCTGTTATAACTCCTTCAACACTAGTAAAAGTATAGAGAGGAAGAAAGCAAAAAGTTAGGAGAAAGCAAGATGAGGAACTTGAAAGGCCAAAGCTGATCAAAACAAGCTACCAAGGATAATATTGGTCAAGATGAAATGTAGTTATTGCAAGAAAGTTGGTCACAATGTCAGATTTCATGGAAAGGAAGTTCAAGCTCAATATGCTGAGAAGGTTTGCTTTAAAGTTGAGTTAATTTAGAACACATTTATACTAATATATAATACCTTTTGAATTTGTTGTGTTTTATTTATTTATTTTTTTTGGTTCAGAAAAAAAGGAAAAGACCAGCAGCTTAAAGCACAAGTTCAGCAACAGTACAAGGAACAAAAACTCTAAATGCAACTGTCTCAAATACCTCTAATCCTACAAATATAGATGTGTCTGCAACTACCAATGTGAGCTTTAGTAAAACTTATATTTTGCTGTTTAATTACAAGTCTGTTGTTTACAAGCATCTTATTTATGATTAATGTTGATTTAATAGGTTAAAAGAGACAGAAAAGATCAAGGCAACAATTCATTTGTTGTTACTTAGCCATGTGAAGTAAGTCAGCAAAGTCAGTGCACAAAAGGGATTCAAATCAGGGAATCACATCACAACTAGCTCCAAATGTTACAAGTTATGAAGGAAAAGGCAAGAGGAAAATTCCTATTAAAAGGCCAAAGAAGTAAAATGTGAATATGGAATTTTGTATTGCCATATAGCACTTAATATGTGCAGACAATCACAAATAATTTTTTAGCAAACACTTGACATTTTTTTTTGGGACAATTGATACACAATTTACATTATATTTATTTTGACTATTTTGTAAGGCATAAATGGAGATATTGAACTTTGCTACTCCAATCTATGTTTCACAGTTAAAACAGGCATAAAAGGCATATATGTTTCAATGTTGAAACAAGAACAATTTATGTATTTATTATCTTCAGAAGCAGTTAATTTAAAATCAATTTATGTTTTATTTCTCATGTCTTGTTATCAGCCTTTATTTTCAATTGTTTTATTTGGTTGTCTGATTTGTTGTTGACATTATATTCAATAGAGTTATTTGTCATATGTGTCTTATACAGGAACAAATGCATAAAACTTTCTTTTCATTCATTCATACTAAAATAGTTTTGGAACAACTTTGCAGTAAGTTTTTTCCATTACACAATTATTGTTACAATAAACCAAGACCCAATCCCTTAATTTTTCCCACCTTAAATAGAGCCTAAATTTCTAAACCTTCATAACCATCACATACAGTGCCCCTAGATCATACACAGCTCCATCATCCCAAAAAAAAAAAGAAAAAAAAACCCACAAGAGCTCAAAGAAACAACTTTAGCACAATAACACTAAACATAACCACAATGAACCACTTCCAAATGAGCTTCCAATTCTTGGATGCAACAACAGGTTCAGACATCACTTTCACATTTTCTACACCATCCTCATTTGAAAGGCTCTCCATCCTATTTAGCTTCTTCAACAGTCCAAGGATTACTCGATCTGCTTATGGAGGGAACTTTGGATCCACCTAGTCAAAGAATATTCATTCACTAGGTGCCTTATCAAAAATAATCAAATCACAGGTAAGATACAAAAGCTTAGACTATTATCCTTTTATTTTTCCAATTAATCTTAATTTAAATGAAATATTTATCCCATACTTTTTGTACCAACAAATCTTCTATCAGGATTGTCATCAGACCATGAGGTTTTCATCACTGTTGGCTTGCCACAATAACAGGTTGGTAACACAAATTCCATTTGCATATGTGTCATGGCGATGAGTAGGAGGAACAGGAAGAAGAAAATAAGAGTTTCAAATTAGGGATTTTGTGAGGAAAATGGTAAAGTTAAGAGAGATTTAAAGATTGGGGAAAAACTTGTTGCCAATGTGTGCAAAATGTGATGGATTTGAGAGGATCCAACGTGGCATTTTTTATCCGCGTAAAATAACATTCAAAAATGGTGACTAGGCTTCCACATGGGCTCTTCGGCAAGTTAATAGCCAGAAAATTGAATCGGGGACATCTGTTTCATCTAAATTAATATTTAGAGATTTTTAAACAACAAATCGAAGTTGAGGGACAATAATGAATTATGAGGTAAAGTTCAGAGACAATGGTTGCAATTTAGCCATCCCTGACCTATCAAAAGTCACAATTATTCATCCTAAATTTCTTTAAAAAATGCCCTTTCGATGAATGCAAAAGCCAAAAAGGGAGGGAGGAAAAAATACATTAACAAGAATAAGAACAAGAATACATGTCAAATTCTAAGCATACTGTGACAATTAATATCCATAATTGCATTAAATTAAAATAAAAAGTTGATGAGAAAAAAAAGAGTTAAATTATTTGCTTAAAAGTTGATGTTATTAATCTATTATGATAGCATATTAGATTTAATGATTGATTTATTATAATTGAATCACACAAAAAGTTATGAAGTAATATAACATTTCATTACCTTTTTGTGCAACTTACACTATGGAATGGAAAGACACATTGTAATAATGCACACTTGTGTTGTTGTTGTACCTTTCAATTTTCATGTTCTTACTCGGGCACATTTACTGTGGTGGGCCTAATGGCGGAATATGGAGATAGTTTCAATTGCACAATAATCTTTTGACACACCTAAATTATTTTAGCAAATACCAAAGTAATGCATATTATAATACAACACATTGTTATTATCATTTTCTTACACAATCAACTTTAGATCCTATTGTCACTATTCTCTTTAGCAAGCAGCAAAAGGATTTATATATTTATAAGAATCTAATCTTCCTCAATGATAGTAAAACTCATTGCTCTATACAAAGCATTATAAGAAACGAAACCCATCTACAAAATTGCCTGCAACAGCATTTTTAGCAGATCCAGAAAGGAAAATTAAAAGAACAAGAAGTAAAAATAGAACTCTAAAGAAACACATATTAACAAAAAAAAAATGAAGAAAAAAAGACAAAAACTGAAATAAAGTAAGCAGAGAGAAGGAAAGTAGAAATAGAACCTGCTGGGGAACACCCAAAGGAGAGGCAGTGATATAAGTGAGTCTCAGTTCATATGAGACTTATGGGTCTGCAACAAAACGTAGGGTAAAAAACAAGGCAATGTGAATCAAAGCAAAAAGATATAACTGAACTAGAGCCATCTGGAATATGTAATGAATCTGGCTACAAAATCAAAGTCTTGAGGAGAGAACGCCCTAAACTATTTCAATTATTGCAAATTTTATAGTCGGATTGTGCGCGTCCAATATAGTAAATGGACGACTTGATGAACCAAAGAGAGGGACAGGGAGAGCCAAAACGACGAATACCGTATAAAAGATAATTTTCAAGTTAGGGACGATATTTTTGCGAAAAAAAAATTCACACCATAGAAAATTTATTTTTTTTCTCATTTTTTGGTTAGTTTTGAAATTTTCACAAAAAATTATTTTATTTTATTTTATTATTGTCTTTATTTTACCTTTATTTATTTAACTTGTGATTTTCAATATCTCAATTTTAATTTTACCGTTGGACCAAAATCTCATTAATTTATAGTACATTTATTTTATTTTATAAGTATGGGTATAGAAAATTTGATTAACCAGATTTTAAGTAATTTTTTTTTAAACTAAACCATTGAAATGGATTAATTATGAATTGGTTAACATTTTTATCATTTTTTTTTAGTTGGATTCATTGATCAATCATATTTCATGTTAATGGACTAAATTTTGTTTAAATTAATTAATTTAAACTTAAAATTTACCTAAATATTTTTAATAATGATTATTTTCTAGCAAAATTTTATTGTTTTGATATTCATAAGTAGTATTATAATAAGCTAAAAGTGTGATTGAAATTTGAGAAATATTAGAAAAATGCTTATCTACTAAAAATATTTATAAATAAGCCTATGCAGTGAACTGAGTGTCATGTTTAAAATTTTATTAAACTCTATCAATATTTTACATAGACAATTGGACTTCATTATTTTAAAGAAAATCTTTAAATAAGATTTTTGGTCTTAGTTTTGTTTTTGTTTTCTTTCCCATTTGATAAAGAATTTAAATTTAGTTGTGGATACTATGTTTCGAATCTCACCTCTCACTGATAAAATTAATGTTAAAAAAAATAATGAATTTGTTGATATTTACATACCCGAATTTATTTTTTATTAATTAATATCATATAGTCTAAAATTATACAATGTTATATGAAATATTTTATTATACGATTTTTCTAACGAGTGTCTTAAGAGTATTGGTTAAGAGCAATTGTTTTAGATAAATATAATTAAATTAATATAAAAAAATTGAGAAATTTTGATAAAGTTATATTTCGTTACAATCACTACTATCTCAAGTGATGAGTCAAAATTTTTACTTTTCACTCATTTATTTTATTTTTAATTAATTTATTTAATTTTGTCTAAATTTTTTATTTCTTAACAATTGTCTTTAGAGGGCTCATTAGAAAAACCGTTTATTATATTAGTTATTGTTGGGTCTATTATGAGAGTATATATATATATATATATATATATATATATATATATATATATATATATATATTGCCAAATAGAGTAAATATTGTTATGGCTAGACCAATTGATATTTTTAATTTATAAATTAATATATTTATCTTTCTATTAATTTTAAAAGTAATTATCTTTTATGTTTTTTAAAATATTATTATGAATTATATTATTATACCTTTTCAATTATTAAGACATACTATTAATTATTATTATTATTAATTAGCATAAAAAAAAGACATATTATTAATTTTAAAAAAAAATTATTATCTTTAAAAAATTTGAAAATTTTCACTTTGCATGAAAATATACGAGTCGTTATATCATAGACATGAGTCCACGATGTGGACTAGGCACTCCTTTTGTGGTCTCCAATACTCACAACACAAGTCAATTGTTATTTTATTTTTTATTTTTTTTGTCATTCAACGTGAGATATCATATTATATTCTCCAAATTCATGATGATTTGTCCACGTCTCTAACTCCAGCTGGCTTATTAATAATTATTAATTATAAATATAAATATGCAATAAATTAATTTATTTTTGTTATATTAATTTTTTTTACTAAGAAAAATTATTTTATCCTTAGCATGATTGGATTAAAAAAATTTATTTAAAATTAAAATAAATATATCCTTTTTATTTTTTAATTAATGTAAATAAAAATTAAATGCAGTTGTTTATGCATATAATGACTAATAAAGGCAATTTTTATTTTTTAAAATAAAAATATATTATATAATTTATTTTATTTATAAAATTTACAAAATGTTTAATGATAATAATAGTGTAATTTCTATTTAAGATTTAAATTTATTACTTAAAACAACTCAAGTATGAATATCTTATGTAGATACAAGATCCAATGTTCCTAACTTTTTATTAATATTTATTTATTGATTAAGTGATATATGCACATATGCAAAATTAAAATCAATAGTTTTGATTGTGCTGAAAAATTATTAGGCAGAAATATAATATTTTTTTTTTATTTACATTAAAGTGACTTTTATGTGTAATTGATGTGATTTTTTTTGTATGAAAAAAGTAATGAACTTAAATCTTATATTTAATCAATTTGACGTTAATAACAGATGAATTTACGTTTTATAAGTACTAAACTTAAACCTTATGTTTAATAAACCTAACACTAATAACAAATGAATATACACTTTATAAGTAATGAACTTAAAGTTTATATTTAATGAATCTGACACTAATAATAGATGAATATACACTTTATAAGTAATGAATTTAAATCTTATGTTTAATAAATCTGACACTAATAACAGATGAATATACATTTTATAAGTAATGAATCTAAACCTTATGTTTAATGAGCCTGACACTAATAACAGATGAATATACGCTTTATAAGTAATGAATCTAATTTTTATGTTTAATGAACTTGACACTAATAACAAATGAATATACGATTTATAAGTAATGAATCTAAACCTTATATTTAATGAATCCGACACTAATAACAGATGAATATATATTTTATAAGTAATGTACCTAAAGTTTATTTTGATTAATAACAGATGAATATACATTTTATAAGTAATGTACCTAAAATTTATATTTGATGAATCTGACATTAATAACAGATGAGTATATACTTTATAAGTAATGAACCTAAACTTGCTACTCTTATGATGATATTTCATCATTCATAAACTGTAGATTAATCACTATTAAATTATACTTATACTTAAAAATATATAATATCATATTACTAAAATTTAAAATTATTTTAATTATTCAAATGTAAGAAAATGAATTATTTATGTCTTAAAGCAAAAGGCGAAAATTTATTCTTAAAAATAAATTATATTATAACTTGAGTTATTAAATATTTTATAATAATTATTTTAAGCAGTAAAAAAAATTTTTGATATGTTAAAAATATTTGAAATGAAAAGAATTTATTAGTAAAATTTGATAGTATAAGAGACACGCAAATTTTATATTTTGATGCGAGAAAAAAAAAAGATTAATATATTTAATTCTCATGATTAATATATTTAATATATTGCAAAAAAAACGTGATTTTTTAATTACAGCCACTTAATTGGTAATCTAGTGGTCATTTCTCTTTTTTTTTTTTCTCCTTAAATACAGTTAGTCTCCCTTTTTTCTCCTTAATTATAGTTGGTCCCTGATGAGGGATAAAAACAACCAGCAATATCATGGGCCCAAAGATAAAATAAGCCCACTATAACTTAATATATAATGAGACGAGAGAAGAAGAAGATCCAAGAAAAGGCCCATAGGAGACAAACCCAAGGGATTAGTTCCCAAAGCATTAGGCGAAGACACCACTTCGCCCCTCTTTTAAAACTCTTCGCCCTTCTCTCAATAAATGCAACTTGTTCAGCAAGTTTCCCAAAAAAAAGCTGAGGTCACAAAGTACTTACATCAGTGTGAGATGTCGCTCGAGCACCGGTCCGATCTTCTAGAGGGGATCGAAATGCTCATTCGGGTTTGGTCTCACGATGGAACCCTTGGGTTCGGATTGGTTGATTTTGAAAATTGATTTAGGAGTCGCCACCTTAATTTTATTTTATTTGGGAAAAGTTAAGGAAAAAAACCCAATAAATGACTCCAAGTATTTATCCAATGAAAAAGTGCACTAGCTCTCGATTACTAAAGAGGATTCGGGGACTAAGTTTTCTGTTCATTTAATTAATTTAGCAAGTTTAATGCTAAATGGATTAAAATGATTTCATGAACAGTTATAAATGTATGAACAATTAAATATGCATGAATTAAAATAAAAGCAGTAAAATAATTAAATAAGGAAAACGATAGAAATGTTAAATTTATAAATAAACTAAATTAGGGGATACTCCCTCTAACCCTTATGTTGCTCTAGGAGAGTCACACATTCTCCAAATTAAATCAATAATCAAAGAAACATAAACAAATAAATAAAGGAAAAACACAAAACTTATGTGATGAAAGTGAAAGAAAAGAAATGAAGCTTATTTTAATTGGATTTGATGTTTTAGACAATCATGCTATGAACCCTTAATTTTGCACCCTCGGCATGTGATTGGATCTAAAAAATCTTTGGCGAAAGTGCGGCGATGAACTGGATGAAAACGGGCCCGAAAACCAAAAGCGGCATTGGGGTTGCCGCAGGGAAGCCCTGTGGTACCGCAGAGTCGCCTGCGGTTGCCGCAGGTGGCTCCTGCGGTACCGCAAAGCCAGTATGCGGCAACCAAAGTGTTGCCACAGGAGGCCTTTGCGGTACCGCAGGACCAGCCTGCGGCAGCGCGTCTGAATTCTATTTTTCCCACATCTAAAACACAAGAAATTATTCCCAACCCCTTCCACTATATATTCAGGCCTCCCAACTCATTATTCTTCACCCCGGGATCACCCCTAAATCTCTTGACTTACTTGATTAACCTTTGCATCAAGTGAGCCATCCCCCTAAAGCTTGGTCCGCCAAGTAACGAGCTTCCTAGTTTTAAATTTTCTTTTCTTTTTTTATTTTTATTTTATTTTTGCTTTGCTATTGCTCCTTGCTTTGCAAAGCAAATTGGGTTGCAACTTCCCGAGACGACCCTCTCCTCGCCATCCGAGGCAAGTTCTCTGCCGTCTGAGGCAAGCCCGCCGCCAAGTCTCCAAAGCCGCTTAAGCGCAAGGTAAGTTTCTTTTCCTTTTCTTTATTTAATTTATTTTTCCCTCCTTGGGATTAGTCTTTTTATTTATTTATTCCCTCCTTGGGATTACTCTCTTATTTTCCTTTAGGCTCTTTGTCTAATTCTTTTCTTTTAATTAATTCACTTAGGTTAGTTAATTAAAATCTGAAATAATTAATTCAACTTGGTAATCGATTAAAATCAATCAATCAATCAATCAA
>CATKHJ011239241.1:0-11730 GCA_949750685.1 Vernicia montana | reverse complement strand
ATCTTGGCGAAGACTAGAAATCTCCTCTACCTCAATGGCAAGCTCTTCATTGTGTTTTCTTAAATCCTCCAACTTAGCAGTAAGGTCGAGAGTAAACTTGTCCTTTTCAGCAATTATTTTGTCCTTGTTCACCAAGGACAATTCCCTCTCAACCAAGATAGATCAAAGAGCCTCCATTTCAGCTTCAGCTTTTTGATGGGCCTCGCCACTTATTTTTAGCTGGGCCTTCATGTTGGCTCTCTCTTTCTCCAGCAAAGCACTTCTTCGTTTCTCCTCCTCCAACGCCCTCCTGGCAGCAAACAGCTCCGCCTCCAGCTTCAAACAAGATTCTTGTCTCTCCTCAGTAGCTTTCCTGGTGGCATCATAGTGATCCTCCAAGAGGCCTAACTGAGTGCGAAGCTTATCTGAGTCCAAGATCGCTTGTTATTTACAAAAAGATGTATAAAATATCGATTAGTTGGATTCAAGGAATAACAAATTTAGAAATCAACAAGGAAAGCACCTACCTCCTTGAGTATTTTTTGATGTATATCTAAAGCTTCCCCAGCGGACTTTAATAATGAGGTAGGAGCAGGTCGAAGAAAGGACAGAGGCACTGCTGAAACCACTAGTAATGGAGCTTTGGTAGCAACCCCCTCAGTTGTAGGAAGATTCCTTTCTGCAACATCAACCTGCTCCTCAACTCGTTGTTTTTTGGAGGGGAGCTCAGAAGAATCAGAGAGGGTTGTTGAAGATGAAATTGGCGAAGTCGTATTCTTTTTCCTCCCAGCTAAAAATTCCTTTATTGTTAATTTCCTCTTAGGAAGCTTGGTGGGAGGAGAAGTTGTCTTTGCTACTGAGGGGCCTTCCAAGCCAGTTCCTTGAGTTAGAGTTAACTCAATTATTGGCTCCAAGGGAGGAATTGGTGAGATTGGCTGAGATTCTGAAAGAGAAGGAGCGATCACTGACCCCACCGGATCTGCGAAGACAAAATCTTAAATATTAGCGAAACTAATATATTAAGGAAGATGGATAAAGCATGGATAGATAAAGTCAATTGCCTTCTAAGGCCAGCTGTTCTTCCACAATTGGATTCTTCTTAGGTGAAGGGTAAAGGAGACGAAGTCTGGTAGTAAAATCGGGCGAAGAGATCTTCTTCGCCATATACCTCTCTCATGCCAATATTTCTGAAGCAGTAGGAGGTCTTCCAGCCTTAACGCTCTTCAACCATTTTATTTTATCACTCTCAGGTATATGAAAGTCAGATTCACCTGGGGATGTTAAAATAAAAGGCGATGGAGAGGAAAGAATAACGGAGTTATTGGTTATACCTTTTCTAGATTCCGGTAAGTCTAATTCTTTTTCCAATGAAGCCAGTATGGCATTGAAAGATGCAGCATCAGTTATATCTTCCAGCTGCTTTTCCAAGTTTCCCAATCTTTCCGCAGCTCCGGAGTTATGAGAAAAAACCTCCAAAACATTTGGAGAAGGGGGTCCTTTCCTCTTTGGTTCCTTCCTAACCGGTGTCATCACCCTCTTTCCTTTATCAATAGAAGGAAGAGGTAAATGAGGGGGAGGAAGTGGAACGACTCCGCCAGGAGGTCTAATTGATATTCCTGTGCAAGGTGCAGTAACAAGGCAAGGTGCTTCCACCCTTTCAGTAATGGGAACGGTAGGGTTAGAGGCTTTGACAAGTCTTCACCTCGCAACAGGTGCCTCTACCCTTCTTTGAAGCTATTCGACTTGAAGCTTCTTAGCTTGTTTACTAGAATCCTCAGCTGGTGAGGGGCCAAAGTTAGCTTCGACTCGTACCCTTAACCTCCCAGTAGAAGGATCTACAATTGGCAGCTCTGAGGTAGGAATGTAAGCTCTGGGAGATACCCCCTCTGTCACTTTCAAAATATTTTGATAATGATCAGGATTCTTCACCTTGACTGCAAATGCAAATACAACGAAGCTCAAAAAAAGCACAAGTATTGACAATTTCCATATGGGATATAATAATAAAGCTTTACAAATGAAGATGTACCTTGGATATCTGTAAGGCGTAATCTTGGGATAGGATTTCCTTCAGCATCTCTCAAATGTATGGCGGCCCATCTTTTCCACATCATACACATATCTTCGCCAACGAAAGTCTTGAGGTCTTGTTTTTTGCTATCAGTCAATAGCTCTGGCCATTCACTTAGGCCTTCAACGGGTAGCAATAAATGGCCCAGGAAACCTGAAGCCTGTAGATTTGGAGCCGAAACCGTCAGTAATCTCAACTACTCCAAATTTTTTCTTCCAGTCCTTTATTTTCTAATCCTTGCCTATAAAAAGGCCTCGAAGGGGCCTAGCGGATGTCATATACACACTAGGGGACCCCAGATCACTTAGAAGGCGGAAGAAACATTAGAAGAGATGGGCAGTAGGATGAATTCTATAAGCGAAGCACAGGACTTCGAAGCAATGCATGTTCCTGATGGAATTAGGAGTTAGCATCATCGGATTGGCCTGGAAATAGTTGAAGCATCCCACCATGAATTTAGTAGGAGGGAATAAGAGACCAGCTTCCAATTGGTGATAGAAGATGATGTAATGACCCAAATCCTTGGGGAGTACAACGTCTTGGTCACTCGAGTAAACTCTCTCGTGAGGTTGGGCAAGGCGAAAGACAAACTTCCCATTGACATCCAGATTGTCGCTGGCTGCGAACTCGCCAATACGACTAATAGGCTCGATCTCTCCCTAAACTTGGTTAAGGATCTCTTGGAATTGGGCAGCACTAACCCTGTCTCTCCTGGGTTAAGTATCTTTCTTGTGAGCCATTGAAGTTAAATGGAAGAAAGAGAGAAAATTTTTGAAATTTTTGAGAGATGAAAGGAAACAGAAGAAATTTCACAATCAAAGGCAGCAAATAGGAGCTCTAAAGTGATGAATTGAGAGGTTTATATAAGGAAGAAACTCTTACCAACCGTCGCTCAATAATGAGAAAACCTAAAAGGCAGTTATCAATTTGAAATTTCCTTGAAAATCGTACCAGTTCAGTGCCACATGGGCACACCTGCATTTGAAAAGACATGCATTTAATGGAGAGCTCACTCAACTGTCAAGCGCATTAAATGAATCAGAGATGATTGATATGCCTCACATGACAGCTATTGGTGTAGATTGTGCAATCAGTATAAGGGCTTTGCCTTTGGCAAAGTGGGTAAAAACTCCTTCGACTATATATGGCATATCTTTGAACAAGATTGATCAGAAGACGAAGTGTTTCTACCGAAGCTTTGTCGATGCTCTTCGCTTCAAAGAAACAGGGGGGCCTCTGATGAGAGACAAAAACAGCTAACAATATGATGGGTCCAAATTTATCATAATTCCACTATGATACAGTGCCACAGTAGAACAAGAGAAGATGAAGACTAAAAAAAAAAGGGCCCATAAAGGAAAAACCCAAAGGATCTATCCTCACTGCACTAATGCGAAGACACCACTTCTCCCTCCTTGCAATAAATGTAGCTTGTATAGTAAGTTTCCTGAAGAAAGCTGAGGTCATAAAGCACCTATGTCACCTTACTTTTGTCAGAAGAAAGTCATACTTATGCGACATACCCACGCCTACTTCTACACCGATTACCTGCCATTTGACAATGACAGGTGCAGACCTGATCTTTGAGAGCCTAAATACCGACTCCATCAATCAAAATGTATTTTATGTTTTTCCATTTACCCTTTAACCTATAGGGTTTGGGGCATATAAAAGAAAAGAATGAAACCACAATGAGGTCATATTGAACTCTACACTTCTCTTATCTCCTTTTTTTTTTTTACAAAAATCATAAAACCTATACTAACTTGAACGTCGGAGGCTCTTCGCCAAGCAACTAGCTTGGCTCTCTTGACTTTGTCTATCTCTGCAGGACAACTAAAATCCAGTCCAAAATAATATTTGTTGATTTGGCTCTCATCACTTGTAATTGATGGCAAAGGATCAACAACTAATCACAATATCAATGAGTTTTTATATAATTCAGTGACACTGAAATTAGATTTAAAATTATAAAATTTTGTATTTAAATTTTAATTAAAAAAAAAAACTTAATCACATTAATTAATCGAAATAAATATCTCTAAAATACCACATTCTCAAGCTACAGGTCATCGGACAACAAGTGTAGATGTCTCACTTTTTTTTTTTTTTTTTTTTTTTCTCCAAATGTGTAGATGTCTCATTTGGGATACTTCCTTTTCCCCTGACAAATAACAATGCTTTTGACTTTTTTTTTTTAATGCCAAATTAACTAAAAAAAAGCTTTTTCGTAGTTTCTAACAATGCGTTTTGGATAAAATAGATTGTTACAAACTTTCCATTGATTAAAAAGAACTCATATAACACGCATGGTCTAATTGCTTTTTTTTTTAATTGGCATATTCTAATTGCCTTAATACCAATTTATCGTAGGAATTTTTTTTTTTTTTTTTTTATAATGAAAATTTAATGTGCTGAAATAGGCTACACAACAGTGGGTAATATTCTTCTTTAATATCTTTCACTAAATTAGTGACAACTTTTTATGATTAGGAAGACTCGAATTTGAGATCTTTCATTTTTCACATTTTTAAAAGAAATGAGAAGACTAACTAAATCACACTTGATTGGCATTTATCGTAGGATTTAAGCAAGTTAATTAGGAGATCACTCGTATACTATTTGTTTTTGCACTTTTCAACAAAGAACCTGAGAACACTATGACTCCCTGAAGTGTGTGTTGTGAGCGAGAAATTCTTAAGTAGATTTAATCTAACACTTTATTTATAGACTAAACCAATAAGAATTTCTCGTTGCGAGCGTATTATAAAATATATGGTATTTCAATGGTTGGATTTGTGTTATCTAACTTCTACAAAAATTTGTGTGATAAAAAAAAAAAAAAAAATCTTAGTATATCTAAAATCTTAGATTTACCAAATGCAATTTGCCAAAGAAAAATGTCACATAAACAAAAATATTTTACGAGAAGGGAATTCTTATATTACTGAAGCAATTGTAACAAAATTAAATGAAGAAAGCTGCAGAGAGCTTTAAACTAAAATAAATTTACTAAAAATAAACTTTTTACATAGATCAAATAAACGAACATGAATTATATTGAATACAGTAAACCTAAATGAATTGAACCTCCGAAAATCAGTGAACTTCCCTTTTTTTTCCTACTATTCATTCATTATGTCCTCCTAATCACAAAACCCATTGTAGATTAAAAAATCCTTTTCTTTTTTCTTTTTATTTCTCCAATCCCTTGAATGATGGAAACATGTAGTTGTTTATTAGCAAGTGCCAAAAACAAGTGTGTGGATAACAATGAAAGGACAAGTCCAAACATGTAGTTCTTTTTTAACATGGCTTGTGGTCTTGTGGGTTTGGTGAATTCCAACTTATAGGGCCACATTATTGATAATTTACCCTTTGGCTCGGCTTCTTAGCACTTTGGCAATGCTATGATACCAACTTTTGTCTTTCATATGAGTTTATAATGCAATATATTAAGGGTAAGAATTTGGATAGATCCTCTAATTGTCCATATACATTTGATTGCTAATGCCATGGTCTCACTTTTGGTAACATAACATTTGGATTTTTTTAAACACCCTTCAAACTTGTGTCTATCCTTATGGGAATTGCAAATGGGACATACACACACTATTAGGACCCATTGCCCATTGTTTCAATGCACCGCATAATGGTGGTTGTGAGTCTGTGACTATGACTATGACTATAGCGACTAGCTAGTTAGTAATTGCCTCACCAAATGTGTAGTAGATGTCTTTTATAATCACAAGAAATTATGATTATTTACAACAATTATAAATTGTAATGTGTACATATGCTTCTTCACTTTTAATTTATCTTAATTATAATTTATTAAATAGAAAACTTTTTACTTTATGAAAGAATTATAATATATCTATTAATAGAATTATGCTTAATTATAATAGTTACTGTCTTAACAGATAGGACAAAATCTTCTATTTTTTCCTTAGTATAATACATTCATGAATTATGTGTGTACTATTGCAGTATTTTTTTTTTATATATATTAAAAATTTTAAAACATTAAAATTAAAATTTTTATCATAAAATAAACACTCCATCACATGACTAACTTAATTACTAGCCTAATCATTCTTGTTATTTTTATTGAATATAAATTGTGGAAGAGAAAAAGAAAAGAAAATTACCTCCATTAAACATAAATTAAATTTACAAGAAAAAAAAAAAAGAAAATTACCTCCATTAAACATAAATTAAATTTACAAGGAAAAAAAAAAAAAGAAGAAGAAGAAGAAGAAGAAGAAGTAGTCTCCAGTCTGCACTAAACGAGTAACAAATCCAGAAGGTTAAATTGATGGGTCCAATCCATAGTTTTAGGAGACATTTAGCATTACTATGAATTTTTTTTTTTATTTTAAAAAATTAAGTATTAAAAATTATTTTTTAAAAAATTATTATTTTTTATTTCTTTCATATTTATTTAAAAATATTTTAAAAATTAAAAATAAAAATAATAAATTCAGATTTTTAAAATTTTATTTTTATTTTAAAAAAAATAAAGACCGGAAATGATACTCAACCGCAAATACGTTTTGGATTAGTAATGGATAAAAGTCAAAAATAAAAGTGAGACGGTGACAGAAGCTGACAGGTACGTTATAATTATTATTTATTAATAATCTATTTCATACAAAAATTTATTATTTTGGTTGGGTGGTTCTCTCTGCAAAACTAAGTGAACAATATGTCTATTTCTATTATCTATTATACTGCATAGTCTCGGATCAGTCTGAACCGACCGAAAAAATTGAAAATTGATTTTCATATCGGTTCGGGTAAACTTTAAAAATCAAATTTCTAAGACTCGAGAAAAATCTGGCTAACCGATTGGATACCCAAGCAAGTTTTTGCGGGTTAATCGGGCAGAAAAAATTAAAAAAAAAAACCAAAAATATTTTTTTCCAATAAAAAATAGTCACCAAAGCTTTTGAAATTTGGATTTACACCCTTACGAGCAAGAGGATTTCATCGGCTACTTTCTTAGCAATGAAAAAAATGAATTTTTCAATATATATCTCATTATAATTTTATATTTTTTTAATGTAGAATAACTCACTTTCCTCTCTCACTTTTCTTAGCATAAAGTTTATTTTAAATTTTAAATTATCATTCACACATTCATCATTTTGAGTACATTAATATTATTTGGCAAAAAAAATACATAAATATTCAAATTCATATTTCTTATGTAAGAGAACACGAATTCGAGTAGACTTTTCACTAACGAGTAATGGAACTCACCTAAATTTGAGTTTTAAATTATTACTTAATGAGTTAATTTACTATAATTTCTTCTAATTAATAGTCTCAAATTCATATATTTTCTAAATAATATTCATTAATTGTTTTGATAATATTCGTTAATTTTAATTATATTTATTTTTAACATATAAATAATTATATGATATTATTTAAAATTTCAATTCGATTTCAATTGAATATTTGATCTGTGATTTTCTGTCTTCACTGATTTTAAGATCGAGCTGGATTTAAAAACATTAATTATACTAGTGTGTGTTTAGCATAGCAAGTAAATCACTTTTATCAAGTTGTGTTTATTTTATTTAAATTTTAAAAAATTATGATTATGAAAAAGCTATATTTTTTAATTTTTTTCAAATCATATTTTAAAAAAATAACTACTTTTTTTAAAAAAATTTATCAGAACACAATTTTGAAAAACAAATACAAACTCAATATGAAACTCACCCTATATATATAAAAGAGAATAAGAATTTCACTATTCATCATGAATATTGAATTTCCTTCTCTTTTCAAAATTTTCTCCCTATTTACAATATTGCTATCAATTTTTTATTAAATAATTACCAGTTTGCTATTTTTTTATTTATAAAATTTATTTAATTACAAGTTTATTCTTCTTTTTATTTTATTTACTTTATACCTTTTTCCTTTTCATATATATAAAATTTTTTATATATATTACAAATTTCCCAATTTTCTTAATCTATATCTAAAATGACAGCTTTATCTTTTATTTTTTTTCCCCCTTTTTTACATACTTACTCTTATCTTCTTTTTTTTCATACACATTTATAAATTTATAATTGAATAATATTTATTCTTATTTTTCAAAATTGAATAAAAAAAAGTTAATTTTTGAAGATTAATTATTATTATACTAAAAAGTTAATTCAATTTTTTTAAAAGTTATTTATATTTTTTTCATTAGCTTTCATTTGAATACAAAAGTTGATAAAATAAAATCTTTGTAAGTATATTTTTTATTTTGAGTATATTTATTTACATCCAATAACTTATGAAATTTTTTAAAATTTTGAATTTTGAAAATCATTCAAATATATTAATCTACCAACATATATAAACAAAAATTATAATAATTCTTTCATAGAAATTATATATTGTTGTAAATTGACTTATTAACACAGCAGATCGAATATATTAATAAGAATAATAAAACAATCAAGTAAAGAGAATAGAAGAGAGAGAGAAAAAAAATATGTAAAGAGAAAAGGGGTTCGAAACTCTTATTATTATATTAACCCTATCGTCCCTTATATAGAAAAATAATTAGGATTTTATAGTATACAACATTACTGAAATAATTTTATACTATAATTTCTTTAAAATACATACTCAAGGATATTTAAGTAATATTCACATATAATAATTTATTTATAACACTCCCCCTTTGATATTACTTGGGTCATGAATATGCCTCGTTAAAAATTTTGCTAGAAAAATTCAATGGGAAAAAATATAGATAAAGAAAAGAGTACAATCCATGCGTTATTTTGTCATTACACAAATTGCCTTGTTAAAATCTTTGGTCAAGAAAATCTTGTGGGACAAAAACTTGACTAAGAAAAAAGAGTATAATCTTATACTAATTCGCTCCCCCCTGATGAGGATAACATTTTAATACGGCGCATACCAGTCAATGAAACAATGTCGTTCAAATATTACATTAGGTAAAGACTTAGTAAATAAGTCTGTTAGGTTGTCAGTCGAGCGAATTTGGTGGATATCTCTTATGGAGCTCATGCATATAAAGAATATTGGTGAAATATATATGTTTAGTTCGGTCACCCTTGATATATCCACATTTAATTTGTGCAAATGCAAATTGCATTATTCTCAAACAACATAATGGGAGCATCTTTATTGAGATACTTCAGAACCATAAAAACCTTTATAAAATTGCAATATCATCATACGTAAATACATACCCAATCTGAAACTACCCTTATATGGATCAGACAAATAACCAGCATTCACATGTAGACCAATGTCAAATATGAATTATATGAAAATATAACCAGATCAATAGTACCTCAAAAATAACACAATAAGTCTTTTACACCACTCTCATGTCTCTTGGTAGGTGCAAAGTTATACCTAGCTAGGAATTTTTTTTTCTTGCAAATGCAATATCAGGCTTGATGCACTTTACAAGATACATGAGTACAACTATAGCACTTAAATATGGTATTTCAAGACCAATTAATTGCTCTTTGTTATCTTCTTTATTTCTAAAAAGAGTATTTCTTCACTTTTAGTGAGCGGATGCCATTAGTGTGCTTAAGGGAAATGATTTATCTACGCAAAATTGCTTAAGTATCTTTTCCACATAAGTATACTGGTGTATTAGGACTTATTTGGGGATAAATAATCGATCTGCAGATCGATACAAAATTTTGTTTCTTCTA
This sequence comes from Vernicia montana, assembly GCA_949750685.1. NCBI lineage: Eukaryota > Viridiplantae > Streptophyta > Magnoliopsida > Malpighiales > Euphorbiaceae > Vernicia > Vernicia montana. Next base: position 1,965 of record CATKHJ011239241.1, on the reverse strand, counting down.
AATTCATCTCGAACTCACTTTTCAAGAGTTTTTAGGAGTCTCATTTAGGTCATCAATATATACTGTAATAATAATAGAATCATTATGTGGTCTTTTATGAATACATATGATCATAGTATATTATTCACATATCCTTCTTTCAATAAGGATCCAATCAAACGATTATACCATAAACGTCCATATTACTTTAATCCATACAAGGATTTATGGAATTTAATGGAATACATGTCACGTGCTTGATGTACATTCCTTTCTAGTACCTTTAGTCCTTCTAGAACTCTCATGTAAATATCATTTTCACAAGATGCATATCAAACCTTTCTTTAACTACTATATTAATCAATTAATGAAACGTGATCATATTCATAATAGGAGAATAAATTTTCACACATTCAATACCAGGTCTCTGCAGAAAACCTGGGTAACTAGTCTCACTTTATATTTTACCACATAATTATTCTCATTACGCTTTCGAAAAAATACCCATTTATACCTAACTGGTTTCATATTTTGGGGAGTCAATATAACAAGTTCAAATACCATGCGTTTAGAGAACGAGTTTAGCTCGGCCGAAATTGCCTATTTCCATGATGACCAATCATGTCTATGCTAACATTCAATTATATTCATAGGTTCTAGATCCAGATTGTCTCTTGAGACAGCAAGAGCTATTGTTGAGGCAAATTCATTGTCGACGATAAATGAATTTCTATCAAATCTTTCTCCTGTATCACAAAATTAATCAAGATGTCGTAATTAACATTCATCTGATTATCAACTCCATGAGCCATATCTGGAGGATCTATTTGTTTTGTTGTCTTAGTCTTTGTCTCATCATTGGCTATAACTCTTTGACTGAGATCTTCCTCTTTAAGAGGCTTCTCTTCATGAGATCTTCTTAGTGACGTTGCTTTTCTTTTTTCCACAGATTTTTATCTTTAGTTCCAATTTACTGTCCACGCTTCTGGAGTACATTGAACTCGATTGATTTTCTATTTTCAATAGGAACCACAACCTTACTGGGGTATTAGCAGCTGGAATATGAGACTTTGTTACTCTTTTGACATCTATAAATGCAACTAGCAGTTGAGTTGCAATTTGTTGCAACTTTATTATTTTCTGAACTTCTAGTTCATTCTAACTTGTACGTGGATCAAAACTGTTTAAACGGTCTTCCTTCTAGGAAATTTCTCGACATTCTTTAGCACTAACAGGTACTTTTCCTCCCTATAATGTTGAGAAATGTGCTTTATCAAAATAAATCTTGAGTCTCCTCCATGGACCCATTTTGAGGTGGTGCTATTTGTACATGCATGGCATGACCAAAAACTCGCAAATGAGAAATATTAGGCTCACATCCATGTATAAATTGTAAAGGGAGAGTATATATGATATGCATAATAACATGTCATGTCAAACTTTCAAGATTTTATTATTGAACTACAGGTTCAATACTTGAATTGCATGTTCAACGCAATATATTTTTCATGTATACTAAGGATAAAATAATAACGAAATAATTCATAGATTGATAATGCACAAAATAATTCATAGATTATATGCACAAAACATAATCCAAATAATAATAATAATAATAATAATAATAATAATAATATACAAAATCCTAGCCAATTACTCCTTCAAGGAGTCTACATATTGAGCTGATTTGTGTCCTCTATATTTCTCTTCCAGAGTTCTCATGATTGACCAAAAGTGTCTCACTCTTGAGTTTTGACTTTTGGTTATCTACAACATTCACTTCAGGGACTACTGCTGTACCAGTGGGCTTAACTTTGTAATTTCTCATTAGCAATTCATTGTTCTTTTTCAGCCACTAGAAAACAAGCAATAAGTTCAAAATATTTTGTAAATTTTCGCACTCTATATTGCTGTTGCAGGAGCATGTTAGAAGCATAAAAATAGTATATGTCTTATATGGCATATTACATTCTGTAACTTTATCAC
>CATKHJ011239018.1:0-11525 GCA_949750685.1 Vernicia montana | reverse complement strand
GAAGCATTTGGTTACTACTGGGCTGAGAAGGTGAAGGTGGCCAATGAATGGAAGAGATGGTGGACTTGGAGGAAGGTGAAGAGTTGGTTTTGTGGGTTTCTTGAAGAGGTATTGAAGAATAAGGCTTGAGATTAGCCAAAGGAAGAAGAGTATGAAATAGTATTGAATATCACTAATGATTGCCATTGATTGTGCTGTTGAGAGATTTCGTTAGAATTTTCTCTTTGGCCTAAGTATATATATACTGATGAGATTAATTAGGGCATATAAAATAAACCCCTAATGCTAATCTTGCTAGTAAGTGATTTTTCTCACAAATTACAAAAGAAATATTTTTATTTGTTTATAAATCCCTGTTCTTGATGTGGATCAGGAGCTTATATCAAATATATATACCTACTCAGACTTAGACTAAGGTTCCGTTTATTTCACAGAAAATATTTTCCTATAAAATATTTTTCATATTTTCTGACGTTTGAAATGTTTAGGAAAATTAGTCAAGGAAAATATTTTTGTGGTCAATGAAAAATTAAGTTTTTTTTTAAGAAAAATGACTTTCTCTTTTCAAAACGGTAAATTATTTTCTAAATTTTGACAAACTCATTATAATAAAAGAAAAATATGTAAATATAAATTTATTAATCCGCTGATTACCGATATTAACTACCGGCAATCATTGATGACCAACGTCAGTCATCGCCAACCATTGCCGGCCCCCGACGATCACTAAAATTATCATTTTTAGGTATTTTTTCTTATACTTAACAATAAAATTTTAAAATTACGAAATTATTATAAGTTTAAATATGTTTATAATTTTATTAATTGAAATTTTTAATATTTTTTAAATAATTTTTAATATTGTAACCAAACAACAGAAAATTAGTTTTTAAAAAAATATTTTTTTAGAAAATATTTTTCAAAAATAAATTATTTTCCGCGAAATAAACAGAGGCTAAGTACGTAAATATTTATTATCCATACAATTCAAAAAAAAAATCACATCTAATAGTACTAGAGAGTTTTTTTTTTCTTTTTTAGCATTAATTTTATTGATTAGATTCGAATCATGACATCCCCTTTTATAAATATGATTTATAGGTAAAAGGTCAAAACGTTAACGTATGCTTGTGATATCCTAAGATATTGCGTAATCTTGATGGAGAATAATTAACAAAATTAATTTCAAACTCTTGGACTATTTAATTATAATAATATTGCAGGGTTTTTCTTCTTGGCTTTGTGAATTAAATTTATCATATTTGTAGAAGTCGGCAAAGTTAGTTGGCTAACTGTAGCAATAAATTTAATTATTACCATGCTTTTGGTTGATTAAAATGCTCTAAATAGGTTGTGGACTGTGGGTGAATCCCCCTTTTGTAATTCTCATTATATAATTAGATAAAGATATATATAACATAAAACTCCTCATTTTTTTTTGTCTTTAAATGATATAAAGATTCTCAATTGATATTTTTACTAGTTTAGGATAGGAGTAGGCTTGTTCATGGATTTGATAATCTTTCCAATTCAAGTCACAATTTGTATTCGTAAAATTTATTTGAATTTGATTTGAAATTTTTTTCTTAATACAAAATTTATTTTTTAAAATATAATGTAATTAAATGCATTTATCGTATAAAATCTTATTAATCATTGATTTAATTTATTCATCTTGTTTGATTTATTGTATTATACTTTACGAATTTCTTATTTGAGATTGTTGAACCAAGAAGAATTTTTGTTTTTTATTACATTGAAATTTAAAGGAGTTACATGATAGGAAGCAATTATAAAATAGAGAGATATTTATTAGGAATAAATGATTAAAAATAAAATGAATAAAAAATGATGACTTGAAAAGAAGAGTTAAAGTTGGCTAAAAAGGAAAAAGATAAAATTCAACACCGAATTCGGTGCTGAATTATTGAGCCAACTAATTTGAACTAAATTAATTGGTGGCAACTATAAATAGTTGCCATTGCTGGATTGTTAAGACTTGGTGGAATTTTAGGCTAAGAGTGATGCTATTTGAATCAATTTGATCCGGATCAAATGCATTTAATGTATTTATTGAACAAGTTAAAAGACATATATAACCCTTCTAAATAAAAATAAAAATTAAATAGTACAAGTTTCAAGATATAATAGTGCATTATGTAGTTATATTTATGAGATTCACCTAAAATCATAGAAAATTAACCTCAAATAAATCTACTTGGATCAATTTGATCCGGATCAAAACTTTGACACTTTTTTTTTTTATTTATTTAAAAAGGTTATATATATCTTTTAACTTGCTCAATAAATACATTTGACCCGGATCAAATTCATCCAAATATCACTCTTGTTTTAATTTTATAACTTTCAATGATATGAGATGGAGCATTTACTACTAATGAATGTTACTTGCACTTAAAATTAGCTAAGTGTCACCTTCCTCCGCCGAATGAAAGAAAAGTCAAGTTTATTTTAGGGATTGCAATTTAGTCAGCCCAGTTGGGTATTTGCCCCGCTCTGCTTTTAATGGGATGGGTAATATTTGCCTCGTTTATTAAATGGAACGGGACGAATTTAAAATTAAAAATTCGAATTGGGTTTGAGGCGGGACGGGTAATGTTATAATCCGTCCCGATTATATATATAATATATATATTTTTAATTTTTCAAATATTATATATATATTTAATATATCATTTTTAATTTATAGTTTATTTTTTATGTAAAAGATAAATTATATTGTATAGATATATTAAAAAAAGATATAAATGAACATATATATATGAAAAATTAATATTAAATATTTTTTTAAAGAAAAAATAAAAATAAATAAAAACAAGTATATTTGCGGATACCCGCTCCATTTTATTATCCGCCCCGCCCCGCTCCATAGCAGGACGGGTGAAAAGGCGAGTATAAATAAATATTAACGGGACGGATACGAATAATGAAAAACTCACCCCATACTCACTCCGCTGTCATCCCAAGTTTATTTGTTTGGTACTTCTCTTTTATTTGTCTCTTCTTACAAGTTACAAGAGCTCATTGGGATTATCACACAATTTTGGATCTCTTATAATTCAACATGTTTAATACTTTATCCGTTTCAAAAAGATTGTCTATTTTTTTTTTCACAATTTAAAAAAATATCATTTATTATTTGTCAACTCATAAATTTTATGATATTTTTTCACTTATACCCTTACTTATATTCATTTATTATTACTTTTTTTTTATTAATTTTGAAAATAGAAAAATACTATACTTTTCAATTAACAAGAATAAAATGAACAAATACATATATCTATTTTTAGAGTGGATAAGTATTTTGAGACATTTAAAAAAAAATAATGAACAACTTTTTTGAGATGGAGGGAATATTACTAATAAATAATGTATTTTCTTTGGGTATATTACCAAATCCGCTGACTTGACAATCTTCACATATGGCATTGATTGTCTAGGTATTATTGGGCATAGGTATATTTTAATTGTTTCCTTGTCAACTTCTTTTTTTTTTTTTTTTTTTTTTTTTTGCCAAATTCCTTGGCAGCTTCTTTCACATAATGATATAATTCTTTTATTTTTTTTTATCAATCCAATATTGAATTTTAAGAAATTTTATTTATATGTAACTCAAACCAACCAAGCTGAGTTAAGCTCAAAAATAAGTTTTGTATCTCAGGTCAAGTTTGATTAAGATGGCTAAAAAATGGCTCGAGCTCAAACCAATCTCAAATCATTGCTAATATATATATATATATATAGCCAAGTCGAGCTATAGAACAATAATATATTCGACGAACACCACAGTAATTCCCTATATTCGAATGAACTAGGGTAGTTTTCACTTCTACTAGGGTTAATACAATGGAAGAGGGCAAAAAGCATTACTTCACAGTTCACAATACAAATACAATAAAATTGGATGTCCAAATACAATATATATATATATATATATATATATATATACACACAAACACACACCCCAAACTGTTATTCCCATAATTTGGTTTAATGAAATTCCCTCCCTTGATTAATTTATTTTAATGAATTTTTCTTCTCTTTCACCTTACTTCATTAAAATAAAAAATATAAAAAATCTCCGGAAAAATCAATCAAATTAAGTAGATTTAAATAGAGTGTTAATTTTTACTCCAAAAAGTATTGATATTTCTTTTCTTTTTTTTATCTATGGAAGTTTAAGACTATTCTTAGGTTATTAATTATCTCGTCAATCAAAATTAAATTTTCTTTTAATACAAATTTAACAATGCATTCTCATGAATTACCTCTAATTATTGTTGTATAGTCAAGTAAGGTGGGCACCGAATTTGGTGCCCACCCTATTTGAGAATATTAACACAAAGTTGATTAATTATTTAGGAGTCTATATAAAAGCTTCATCTCCTCCTCATTTATGCATACCAAATCTCTAAATATTATAGACAGTTTTTAATGAAAGTAAAAAAAAATAGAGAGTATTTTCTTCTATTTCAAGAGGCAGTGTTGTTGTTCTCTTCTTATGGTATAGAGAGAGATTGTATTTCCTATTATTTTTCATCGTGAAATTCTTCTATTTTTGCCCGTGGTTTTTATCCTAATTTGTTTGAGAGTTTTCCACATAAAATTTGTGTGTCCAAATTATCTTTATTATTTTTTCAAATTATTAGCTGTGGTCTTGCTATAATCCAATCCTAATTTCGCAACAATTGATATCAAAACTGTTGGTTTTAATTTTTCTTGAAAATTAAGAGTATGCTCTGTGATTGCAGTTTTGTTTGATCTTCCACATCAAAAAAAAATTTCTCGAAAAATTATTAATGTAAATAGTACTCTAAAGTACTATACAATTTGACACTATTTACAGATACGTGTACTGTTCATACATATCAGAGTCTAGCTGGAAATAAGTGAGGTAGCGTGAAAGTGCATGTTTAGGAAAAATTCTAGCTATGAAAAGACTTGGTATTTAAGTATATCTATTGTAACCCACCTCTCTTTCCTGTGAACTTACTTGGTGTACTGTTCACAGACTATAGTTACTGTTCTAGTATAGAGTACTATTCACGTGAAATAGTGGGAGCTAGATTTGCTAAAAAAAGTTTGTGATAGAAGCAATGACAGCAAAATTTAAAATTGAGAAATTCAATGAGAGTAATTTCTTACTATGGAAATTGAAGATGAAGGTAATATTGAGAAAAGATAATTGTCTTACGGTTATCAGTGAAAGGCCGACGGGACTCACATATAATAAGTGGAATGAGATAGATGGAAATGCTATAGCAAACTTCCATATGACATTAGCAGATGGGGTATTGTTGAGCATAGAGGAGAAAAAGACGGCAAAAGAGATTTGGAATCATCTCAACAAATTGTACGAGTCAAAATCACTTCACAATAAAATTTTCCTTAAGAGGAAACTGTACACTCTTCGAATGTCAGAATCTATTTCGGTAACTGAGCACGTAAATATTTTGAATACTCTATTTTCTCAACTTACATCGTTGGGAGCTAAAATAGAGACAAATGAACTTGTTGAACTTCTACTCCAAAGTTTACCTGATTCGTATGATCAGCTCATCATTAATTTAACAAATAATATATCTACGGACAATCTAGTCTTCGATGATGTTGCAGTCGCAGTTCTAGAAGAGGAAAGTCGGTGCAAGAACAAGAAGGATAAGTTGGCCAGTTCGTAGCAAGCGGAGGCATTGATGGTGAGAGGAAGATCAACAAAACGTGGCCCCAGTGGGAGCCACAATCAGGGAAGATCAAAATCGAGGAATAAGAAGAATATAAAATGCTACCACTGTGGCAAGAAGGGTCATATGAAAAAAGATTGTCGGAATTTAAATAAAAATTCTAGTTCTCAAGGAAATGTAGCAAGTACTTCAGATGATAATAATGCTCTATATTATGAAACAGCAACGACTGATACAGACTAACACTTTTTTTACTCCGATTGGACTTTCTGTACCAGACAGTACCTTTTCAAAACTGACTGAATTTTCACCAAAACTGACTGCAAATATGTCTGATAATTAATTTCGAATCCACTGCCACTGACCAGTAATTTTTCAGACTCAGAATAGTCCAAAAAACTTACCCAGAACCCTCAGAAACTGACTCGAAAAGCCCCAAAAATCGAATTGGAGCTCGAAACTCGAGACGACTCGTGGAAGTTTGCGAGTCTTACCCGTGCTTCTGCGGGCGGCCTGCGCGCGTCCGCGAGGCCGTCTAATGGAGGTCGCTAGGCGCGTTGGCGGAAAAGCCACCAGCCCCGCGAACGCCGCCAATCATCTGGCACGTCCGCATTGACGCGCCTGACGCGCGTCAGTGACAGACGCCTCAGTACGGGGCTGACGTGTCAGTCCCATACTGACACGTCCACCAGACACGGCGGTGCGTCTGCCAGACGCTTCGGCAGACGCTGCCATCTTATCTCGCGGATGCACGTGAATCACACACGCGTCCACCAGAGTACTTCGCGGCCACTTACCTTTATCCGAAATTTCGACTTTACCCCTTTTTTTTTTTCTGCTTTCCAAGCCTTTTTTTATCTTTTTCCACTCTCATCTGCTCCTATAAATACTCCTTTCATTTCTTATTCTCTACACACCTTAGAGCCTTTGTTGATGGTTATCCAATTGCTCTCTTCTCTCTCTCTCTCTCTCTCTCTCTCTAATTAGTTTTTTTACTCATTTTGAGTAATCCCAATTAGTTAATTAATTAAAAACTAATTTTAATTAATTTTTTTTTAAATTAGTCTCCACCCACTTTAAATTAGTTAATTAATTAAAAATCAATTTTAATTAATTAATTTTCCAATTAGTATTCACCCAACTTGATTAATTAATCATTTTAGTTAATCATTTTAATTAATTAAAATTGGGTAAATAAGCAATCAAATCATCAAATTAATTTCCTTCGAGATTAATTTAAATCCATCATCCAAAACCGATAAAACAGTAGTTCGATCCGAAAAATTACCCCGCTCACTCAAAATCCCCCCAAAGAGAAGGTAGATCATATTCTCTCACCAACTCTAAAATCATCCCAAATCAAATCAAATCAATCTGACCAATCCCTAAACCCCTCCACCTCATGGTGGAATAAATTACGTAGGTTTTGATCCCCATTCAGTGTGGTACGTAGGCACATTTGGAATCTAAATCCAAGTCTCAAATCCAAATCCCAACCAATTCCCTTCCCATTTTATTTTTTAAATGTCAATCCATTCTACATGTAAATTTTAAATTAATATTAATTTAATTATTTTAGAGTAAATGAGCGATATTGTGATTTTCCTAGTACCCATAAGGGCTGGAGGAAATATTCTCCTTTACTTGTGGATGTTTAAATACTCACTCTTTATTTTTTCATATATTTCATAAATATGTCATGATCATGTATTATAAATCGTCATTAATATTTGTCATCCATGAAATCATTTTCAAGTCAAATTAAAATAAAGAGCCAAATTGAGATTATTTTAACTAAAAAATCTAGTCCCCGAGCTCAACCTAGTTCGATGATTAGTGACTTTATCCTTGGGTAAATTAATCAAAGATTAATAAATTGGAATCAAATTGAATTTTTCCTTAATTTTTCCATTTGGCGACTCCCGAATCTTTTTCAAAATCAAATTAATTTTCCGAGGCGATATCCGCTTCCAATCGTGAGCATCAAAACTTATACCTTAACCTCCCTTAAAAATCGTTATCACCTTTCCTTAAGGCATTCATTTTCCCGAGAGAGGGGAGGGGTGTTCGGGCAAGGCCTCACAGGTATGCTCAGAAAGAAGGTATTAACTTTAATGAGATATTTTTTCCTGTGGTTTGACTTAATACAGTCTGAGTAGTTCTGGCAATGTGTGCTACTATTGACCTACACTTAGAGCAATTAGATGTGAAAATTGCTTTTCTTTATGGAGATCTTGAAGAAGAAATTTATATGCTCCAACCATAGGGTTTTGAAAAAAAATGGAAAAGAGAACTTGGTTTCTAGGTTGAAAAATCTATGTACGGTCTCAAACAGGCGCCGAGGTATTAGTATATGAGATTTGATTCCTTCATCATGAGCCTTGAATACAACAGACTTAATGCAGACCCATGTGCATATTTCAAGAAGTTTGGTGAAAATGATTTCATCATTTTGTTGTTGTATGTAGACGACATGTTGGTAACAGGCCCCAACAAAGATCATATCAAAGAATTAAAGGCACAGTTGGCTAGGGAGTTTGAAATGAAAGACTTGGGACCAGCAAACAAGATTCTAGAGATGCAAATTCACCGAGACAGAAATAATAGGAAGATTTGGCTTTATCAAAAGAATTATTTGAGGAAGATCTTGCGACGCTTCACTATGCAAGATTGTAAGCCAATTTTTACCCCATTTTCTGTTAATTTCAAGTTATCCTCCAAGATGAGTCCTAGCAGTGAAGCAGAGATGATAGAGATGTCTCGAGTACCGTATGCATCAGCAGTGGGAAGCCTTATGTTCGTTATGATTTGTACAAGACCATACATTGCACATGTAGTGGAAGTGGTTAGTCGGTACATGAAAAATCTTGATAAAGAACATCGGAATACAGTGAAGAAGATCCTAAGATACATTAAGGGGACTTCAGATTATGCATTGTGTTATGGAGGATCAGAATCTACTATCAGAGGATATGTTGACTCAGATTATGCAGGTGATTAGGACAAAATCAAATCCATCACAGGTTTTGTGTTTATTATTGTTGGCGGAGCAGTAGGCTTGGTTTCAAAACTGCAGTCAGTTGTGGCTATGTCAATAACAAAAGCAAAATATATAGCAGCTACATAAACTAGTAAAGAAGCAGTCTGGTTGAAAACGATAATGGAAGAACTCATGCACAAACATGAAAAGATTTCACCGTTTTGTGACAGTCAGAGTGTCTTGCATCTGGCAAAAAATCCAACCTTTCATTCAAAAACGAAGCACATTCGAGTTCAATATTACTTCGTTCGTGAGAAAAGTGAAAGAAGAAACCGTGGATATGCAGAAAGTACATACCAAAGACAACCTAGCAGATTTCATGACAAATGCAGTTAATACTGACAAGTTTATTTGGTGTCAATCCTCTAGTGGCCTGATAGAGACATGAGCAACATAGAAATGGCAAGGAAAAAATAATAGTGTGAAGATTGATTGACCCTCAATCAAATTTTCAAATGGGAGATTGTTGTACTTTGGCAAAAAAAAAAAAAAAAAAGTAAGAAATTGTTGTATAGTCAAGTAAGTTGGGCACCGAACAATATTAACACAAAGTTGGCACAGCTTGCAAAATGCAAGTTGTGGCCAATTATTTGGGAGCCTATATAAAAGCTTCATCTCCTCCTCATTTATACATCCCAAATCTATAAGTATTAGAGAGAGTTTCTAGTGAGAGTAAAAATATAGAAAATATATTTTTTTCTATTTTAAGAGAGAGTGTTGTTATTATTTCCTTATGGTGTAGAGAGAAGTTGTAATTCCTATTATTTTTTATAGTGAAAATTTAAGAGATAGTGTTGTTATTCTCTCCTTATGGTGTAGAGAGAAGTTGTAACTCCTATTATTTTTCATACTGAAATTCTTATATTTTTACCTGTGATTTTTACCCTAATTTATTTGAGGGGTTTTTCTCAAATTATTAGTTACAGTCTTGCTGTAATCCGATCCTAATTCCGCAATAATTATTAATCCTAATAATAACTTTAATTAATAAGAAAATAAGCAAATTCACTTACCAATTAAATCAATTCTTAAGGTAACAAGTATTAATTGGTATTTTAATTTGTAAATAATATGAAATTTTCTTTTTATTTCCGTGTTTGTGAAGGAAGTAATGATCATGATAATAAGACAACGAAATTAGTTTTTTAACCCAGTTAGGTATAGCCCCCGGCAAAAAAACACCGAGTTAGGCATAGCTACAGCAACAACGAGTTAGGCAAAGCTACAGCAACAAATTTAAGAACAATACTAGGTTTAGTTAATTACTCGTTAAGGCTACAATGCAGAGTTTTTTTTTTTTTCCTTTTTTCTTTCTCTCTCTCTCTCTCTAGCAGTTTTTCTCTCCTTTTGAATTTAATTCATCAGGACATATTATAAACTATCATTTATAATCCGACACGCCGTTGTAATTACTCTTTTTGTTATTGAAGTATAAAAGATGGAAATGTAAGATTGAGTTGTTTACACCAATTCATCACTTAAAATTAAAAAAAAAAATTAATACTTATTAATTTTAAATTGTTTAACAAACACATCATTTAAAAATCTCAATTAAGTTTTTTTTTTAATTCAATTAACTTAAAATAATAAATTAATATTTTTAATTTAAAATCTACATTGAATACAATAAGTAATTAAATTTTTAAATATTTTTTACAATTTAAAATTTTCATTACTTATATTATTCAACTTAAAATTGATTTTTTTTTTTACTCCAAGACAAACTATTTTTTAGCAATTTATTTGGATGAATTTTTGCAGTTTGGCAAAGACTAATTACTTTTTCTACATAGCTTTTCTTTTTTTTTTTTAAATGCATTTATAGATTTGCCATGGACTAATTAATTAAGGCGGCGGCGGTGAGTCCGATGAGTGAAAGGGCTGGTGGGCTCGGATTCTTGGACCTAGGCCTTGGAAGGATTGGCTTTGTAGCTGAGTTAGAAGACGACTTGAGATGAAACAGAGAAAGAAGATCAAGTAAGAAATTAGGTAATCAACAATTAATGGTTAGTTGCTAGGCTTAATTAATAATTATTATAGATCAAGTGAAAGATTGGCCAGGGAATTGAGATCCTCTTAATTATGTTAGAATAATTTGCCTAACAATAAATAAATAAATAAGGGCTCCGCTAAACAGATCAATAAAAAATATAACAATAGGATCTATTTGCAATTTTTAAAAATTAAATAGATTATATTGTTTAATAATTTTGGAGGCAAATTTTTTAACATAAATGGCGCTAATTTTTAGTTACTAAAGCGCCAAAAGGGGAGAAATATTTTTCAATATCACGTGAATTGAATTAAGAGTGGACCATATAAAATTAAATAATATATTTTAAAATTTTTAATTAAAATAAACAAATATTTTATATTTTCAATTAAAAAAAAAGTAAAACAAACGTTAAAAACAATTTCAGATTTAAAACAATTTTAGATTTAAATCAAATAAAATAACGCATTCCATCAAATATCATAAATTCTTATACTTTCTTTATCTAAAATGAGTATCAAATCCAATTTCATGATCTCTCCAAATCTAAATTCTCATATGAGTTTTACTATTCTCTTTTTATTTATATTTCTTTTCCTCTCCAATCCCAATTACAATCTCCGGTTCACGGCGCAAATCAATATGAGCTCCTCTAACATGCCCAAGATTGCATATTGATTTGTTATACCTTAGCCATGAATATATATATATATATATATATATATATATATATATATATATATATATATATATATATATATATATATATATATATATATATATAAGA
>CATKHJ011238919.1:0-12723 GCA_949750685.1 Vernicia montana | reverse complement strand
TAACTCATATGGTTCAATAACAATTCTCATGCTCATAGATAAATAACAATATATGGTTCTCATAAAAGATAATAATTAGCAAGTGGCTAATTAAGAACTTGTAAAGTTTAATGAAACATTTGGTTCAATCAAACAATACTCATATACTCATACTCATGGTAGCTTGTAAAAGAAATTATGCATTATGTCTTAGGAATTCAAATACAGGAATAGTAGTATTTTTTCTACTCCCCTTAAACAAAAGAATACTCTAATATCTCTTAGAAACTCCTCAATCACCTTAATTCATCAAGCTCCTCATGATCATCAAATCTTTTAGGAGGAACTAACACATAACACATACAAATTATCAATACACATAACCTATGCTCTTAAAATCACCATGCTCATGCTAAACTCATGATTTCTAACTTTATTCCCTTACCCAAACATGAAATATAACAATGGAGAAGAAGAAACTCAAAGAAAACCAAAACCCTAACTCACCTCTTCAAGGAATGCTTCAATAATGGATGAAAGGTTGAGTCCTTGTAACCCTAGATCCTTTGGTTGATGCAATTAATGAAGTCTCCAGGCATTTAATGTGAGTAGGTGAGTGATTCTTGAGAGGAAAAGGGTTTGGAGCTCTGAAATCTCGAGTGAAATGAAGTTTGGGCTTTAATTCTCTATTTAAAACCAATTTCTAGATTCTGATTCCGATGGGCGTCTCGGGCGCGAAATGCTTATCGCAGTCGCTATTAGATACTGTTCACATAACTTTTCCTTCTGATATTGCGGTCTCTACGTCCAGATCGCAAGCGCGATTCTCCTTCAGCCAATTTCCCAAAATCCTCATGTCGCCGGTGCGACTTATGCCCTGCAGCTTCACTTAGCAATTTAACCTTTAATTCTCCAACTAAACTCATAAAATCATTCCAATAGACTTATTTCAATAAGAACACCTTATAATAATCATCAAACGCTTATCATATAACTCATAACTCAAAAAAATATTGGATACACATCTAGTAGCTCATATAAAAGATCAAACGAATGAATACATGAACTTGGGGTATTACATTTGGGGTATATTGGGCCAAGGTTGTTGGGCTTAGGGGTAATGTTTTGGTTTTGAAGGTAATGGGCCAAGGATGTTGGGTTTAAGGTATTGGGTAATAGGTCGATCTTGAAGGTAATGGGCCAAGGTGATGAAGGTCAAGGGTGAGGATTAACGACACCTGAGTTTTGGGTTAGATAAGGGGCAATGGTGTTTAAAGTTTCTGGGAGCGAAGGTGATTGGATCGAGGTGAGAGACTTTGACCCTTCTTTGGTTCAAGGTATGACCTAGGCTTAGGATGAATACTTGCTTTGAATATTATGGTACATACAACTTAAGGGAGCTATTGACCTAAGTTGAGTTTTCAACTAAGTCAATCTCTATTTTGATCTTGACAATTAAGTTGAATTGATTTAACATTTCATCTAAGTGTATTTTTTCAGTTTAGATGACTTAAAAATGCTTGAGTATGAAAAACTTAGAAATTCCTCTAAGTATGCTGCCTGAACTGTAATTTGTGCTTGCAACCAGAAAGTAATGCCCACAATATTTATATAGAGACTGCAATAAATTAATTGTGACCGTAATTATACTATAGGCATGAATTGAACAATTTATCCAAAAGAGTTCACAGTTATAGTCGCAAACGTGATCCTGAGTGCTAAATGAATACAGTGACCGCTACACAGGTGTTGCAATCACAACTTTCATAAGCAAGAAAAAAATTGCAACGGTAACATCAATAGAAAACGGGATTGTGCCACGTGACACTAAGCATTGGAGACATATAAACATTACGCCCGCTAAAACAATGTAGCAACCGTAATATGTAAATTGCGACTAAGATAAAGGAATAGCGACCGCAATTATGTCTGACAGGGCATTTAATGTGGATTTTGCAGCTGTTGAAGGCAAATTTGGTTGAATATTTTTGTAACAGTTCTTTTGATGGATGGACATTATAAATACCCCATCAAAAGAGTTGAAGAACTAACTAATTACTCATTCAACAACCAAACTCTTGCAAATTTAATTCTCAAGCTTTCATTCTTTTTCAAACACCTTGTGTGTTAGTTGTAAGAGCATTCATTTCTTAAAAGGTTTAGTGTTAGCCATTAAACACTATCTAGGTTGGAAAGTGATACTTGTAAAACTCTTGTTTGGGTTAGAGAGTAAGCCTTAGTGAAAACACTTGTGAGGTTGTTAGTGTAAGCCTATTAAAAACACTTGTAAAAAGTTTGGTGTGAGCTTAAACACTAAGTTGAAAGTAAACTTGTCAAAACTCTATTGATAGTGAAATACCCAATTGTTGATTAAGGAGTGGATGTAGGATTGGTTATAATCCGAACCACTATAAATCCTTGTGTCTTTCTACTCTTCCTTACCCTTTGTCAATCAATTTTTAATTGTCCACCAATTCAACCCCCCTTCTTGGTTCATCTTGGGCTATAAGTGGTATCAGAGCAAAGGTCTCATTTCTACAAGCTTCATTGCACGAGAAAAGATCTACATGGCCAACGAAGGGATCAATCACCTTAAACCACACTTTGATGGCACCGACTGTGCTTATTAGAAGCATAGAATGGAGGTCTATCTTGATAGTGACCTTGTGGATCTATAGGATAGCATACTTGAAGAATGGGAACCTCCATTAAAGGTGGCTGATGGTGTAGAAGAATTGATTCCAAGAAAGGAATAGGTAGATGCTCAAAGAAGATCCAATGGAAAGAATAAAAGAGCAATAACAATTCTTCTCAGTGCTCTTTCTAGAGAAGAATGTGGAAGAGTTCAATAATGCACAAGTGCTTTTAGCATTTGGAACACCTTGGAAAACTACCATAAGGGCTCCAAGTAAGTCAAATCCAAGAAGATCCAAATACTTGTTCATGAGTATGAACTCTTCAAGATCAAGCCAAATGAGAATGTGACCGATATGACCAATCGATTCCTTGGTATATAGTCACAAGCTTAAAAAAGTTTGGAAAGAGTTATTCTTTGGAAGATATCAACAACAAAATCCTTAGAGCACTTCCAAAGAAGAACTTTGAATCCAAAGTGTCATCCATTGAAGAAGCTCATGATCTTGATAGGCTTCCAACGAATGTTCTTATTGGGAAGCTTCTCACTCATGAGATGACTTTGGAAAAGGAAAAAGTTCAAGTTGAGAAGAAAAAGGCTCTTGCTCTCAAATGCTCTAAAGATCATGATGAAGAAAGTCAAAATGACTTAGATGAGAGTGAAGAAGAAGATGATGAATTGGCAATACTTTCAAGAAGAGTGAAGGAGATCATCAAAAGCAAAAAAAAGAGATCCTTTAGAAAGTCTCCTTCCAACTCTACCTCAAATGCCAATTCCAACAAAGAAAAGAAAAGTGAGGTGACTTGCTATGAATGTGGAAAGCAAGGTTACATCAAATCGGAATGTCCTAAACTTAAAAAGAAGAAGAAGT
This sequence comes from Vernicia montana, assembly GCA_949750685.1. Classification (NCBI taxonomy): domain Eukaryota; kingdom Viridiplantae; phylum Streptophyta; class Magnoliopsida; order Malpighiales; family Euphorbiaceae; genus Vernicia; species Vernicia montana. Next base: position 9,238 of record CATKHJ011238919.1, on the reverse strand, counting down.
GGGACAAGGAAAAAAAGAACTTCAAGGCTACATGGGATGAGGACTCTTCCAATGATGAAGAAGAGGAGGAGGTTGCTAATCTTTGTTTCATGGCCTTGGAGGACTCTCCTAATGAGGTATGCTTTACATCTAATTCTTATGATGATTTAAATAATGATAATAGTGATGATGATATAGATAATGATGAAATTTTAGAAGTCATGGTTTTAAAATGTGAAAAATATTTTTCTAAAATGAAGTTTTATAAAGAAAAGTATTCAAAACTTGAGGAAGATTTTAAAAGCCTAGGAAAACTTGTTTTGAGTTTAAAAACATCCAATGCTACCCTTAAAAGTTCATTGGATGAAGTATCTTCTAAAAATTCCTCTCTTGAATCTTTATATAAGGAAAACAATTCTCTAAAATTGGAAGTTGAGGAATTGAGAACTTCCATTTCAAAATTCCATAAAGGGAAGGAAGCTTTGGATACACTTATTATATCTCAAAGACCACCTCTTGTGAAATATGTTCTTGGCTTTAATAATTCATTTACTTCTACATCCTCATCCCCCTTATTTGTTAAAGCTTCTACACCTCAAACTTCTAGCATAGAGATTGTTCATAAGGAGGTAAATGCACACACAAAACCTTCAAATCCTAAAAAGATTGAGAAAGGTTCACGTGACTCAAGAGCTAAGTCTCAAAGAGTCAATCATGCATTCAAATACAATAACAAGTATGATCAAAATCACTCACAATCACAATATCATTCATGCTCTTGTGTGCATCATAAGAATATTGCAAATGTGCCAAAGTTTCATAACAAAATGGCAAAGCATAGAAAGACTTACAAGTCAAAGCTAAAATGCCATTATTGTATGAAGGAAGGCCATATCAATATATTTTTTTATATTAGGAAGGCTCAATTGAAGCTTGAGGAACCTTCCAAGACTACCCTCAAAAAACCCAAATATGTTTGGGTACCTAAGAAAAGATAAAATTGACATTTCTTGTAGGTATGCCTTAAATCCACAACAAGTGAAAGTGAATGGCATGTAGATAGTAGATGCTCAAGGCATATGACCGGAAATGCAAGCCTCTTCATCTCATTGAAGAAAAAACTTGGAGGAAATGTCACATTTGGAAACAATGTCAAGGGTAAGGTAATTAACATTAGATCAATTGATAAGGAAGGTTGTTCCTTAATTGAAGATGTTTATTTGGTTGATGGTTTAAAGCATAATCTATTAAGTGTAAATCAATTGTGTGAAAAAGGTAATAGAGTTATCCTTGACTCTAAAGAATGTCTAGTCACTACTTTAGTAGATGATAAAGTGATGTTCAAAAAAGAAAGAGATGACAATACCTACATAATTAACTTATACAATTTAGCTAACCACAACTTCAAGTGTCTTGTGTCTATTGGTAATGAATCTTGGCTTTGGCATAGAAGACTTGGTCATACAAGCATGAAGTTGATTCATAGTCTAAGCAAGGATGAGCTAGTTAATGGACTTCCAAAGATCAAATACTCAAAGGACAAGACATGTGGACCATGCCAAATGGGGAAACAACATAAGTCTTCCTTCAAGTCTAAGAATGTTGTAAGTACATCTAGACCCCTTCAACCTATTCATATGGATTTATTTGGACCTAGTAGAGTTGCTAGTTTGAGTGGAAAGCTTTATGCATATGTACTTGTTGATGATTACTCTAGATTTACTTGGGTTAGTTTCTTAACTCATAAGAGTGATGCTTTTAATGCCTTTAAAAGTTTTGCAAAGAAAGTTCAAAATGAAAAAGGATATTTGATTTCAAAAATTAGAAGTGATCATGGAAAAGAATTTAAAAAATGAATCTTTTGAAAACTTTTGCATTGAATTTGGTATTTCTCATAATTTTTCATCCCTTAGAACACCCCAACAAAATGGTGTTATATAGAGGAAAAAAAGAACATTAATGGAGATGGCTAGAACAATGCTCAATGAGTATAGTCTTCCTACATACTTTTGGGCAGAAGCCGTTAACACTTCTTGTTACATTGCAAATCGTGTTTTTAAAAGACCAAATTTGAATAAAACATCTTATGAGTTTTGGAATGGAAGAAAACCAAAAATTTCATATCTTAGAGTGTTTGGTTACAAGTGCTATATATTGAATACCAAGGATAATCTTGAAAAATTTACATCCAAAACAGATGATGTTGCATCTTTCTTGGCTATTCCACCACTAGCAAAGCTTATAGAGTTTTTAATAAAAAAATTTTAGTTGTTGAAGAGTCTATGAATGTTGTTTTCGATGAATCTAGTAAGTTTGATCTTGGGAAATGTAGTGTTCTTGATGATTTTGTAGGTGAGTTTGAAAATCTTGAAATTAAGGACAACTCAAGGGAAGAGGAAGTGAATGAAGAACCTCAACAAGATGTAGAAGCTCAACCTCAATAACAAGAGGATCACACCCAAGGACTTCCAAAAGAATGGAGTTATCCCAAGGATCATCCCAAAGATCTTATCATTGGTGAAACTTATAAGGGAGTAAGTACTAGATCTTATTTTAAGGCATTAGATAATAATATTGCATTTGTTTCCCAAATTTAGCCAAGGACTATTGATGAGGCTCTAAATGATGAATGTTGGGTGATTGCTACGTAAGATGAACTCAACCAATTTAAGAGAAACAAAGTTTGGGAACTTGTTCCTAAACCCAAAAATCATCCAATTATTGGTTGTAAATGGGTATATAGGAATAAGTTAGATGAGCATGGTTTCATCACTAGAAATAAAGCTAGATTGGTTGCCAAGGGATACAACTAAGAGGAAGGCATAGACTATGATGAAACTTATGCTCCGGTGGCAAAATTAGAAGCCATTAGAATATTATTAGCATATGCATGTCACATGAATTTCAAATTATTTCAAATGGATATGAAAAGTGCATTTTTAATTAGTTTTACTGAAGAAGAAGTTTATGTTGATCAACCTCTCGATTTTGAGGATCATGTACTTCCAAATCATGTTTTTAAATTAACTAAGGCCTTGTATGGATTAAAACAAGCTCTTAGAGCTTGGTATGAAAGGCTTAGTTCATTTTTATTAAAAAATAATTTTGAAAAAGGAAAGGTTGATACTACTCTTTTTGTAAAAAGGCATAAGCATGACACACTCATTGTTCAAATTTATGTTGATGATATTGTATTTAATGCTACTAATGAAACTTTTTGTGAGGAATTTGCTAAGTGTATGACTCGGAAATTTGAGATGAGTATGATAGGAGAGCTCAAATTCTTTCTTGGTCTTCAAATCAAGCAATGCAAAGATGGCATTTTCATCAATCAATCCAAGTAAACCAAAGAATTGTTGAAGAAATTTGGAATGGATGGTTGCAAAAGTAGCAAGACACCAATAAGCACATCAACTAAACTTGACAAAGATGAAATGGGTAAGAATGTGGATGAAAAGAAGTATAGAGGTATTATTGGCTCACTTCTTTATCTTATCGCTTCTAGACTCGATATAATATATAGTGTATGCTTGTGTGCTAGATTTCAATCTTGTCCTAAAGAGTCTTATTTAAATGCGGTCAAAAGAATTTTAAAATATTTACATGGCTTTGTGAACCATTAATTTTGTACCCTTAAGATGCTGCGCGTGTCCGCGAGACTGTCTCGCGGACGCCGTGTGACGAGTCTGCGAACGCCGCGTGTCATTTGGCTCGTCCGCACTGACGCGCCTGACACGGGTTGTACTGATGTGTGTCAGACGCGTCAGTTTAAAGTTGACGTGTGTCAGTACGGAGCTGACACGTCCGCCATACGAGCTGGCAGAGCCGCCAGCCCTCTTGGAGGACATCCACCATGTTCACTCGGGGACACGCGCAGTTCTAACGCGCCTCTGGGAACCTGTCTCGCGGCAGTACCCCTATGCGCTGAAATTTCATTTCTACCCTTTCTTTAACCTACTTTTTCAGCCTCTTTTGGTCTTTTCACCTCTCATTTTTTCCTATAAATACCCCCCTCCATCCCTCACTTTATTTCATACCCCTTAAGCAATTGTTGATTGGCTATCCATTTGCTTCTTCTTCTTTCTCTAATTAATTTTCTCACTCATTTTGAGTAATCACCCTAATTAATTAAAATTAATTAATTAAATTCTTTTTAATTAATTAATTAATCTTTAACTCATTTCGATTAATTAATCATCTTAATTAATTAATCATTTTAATTAATTAAAATTGGGTAATTAAGCAACCAAAGTGTCAAATTAATTTCCTTTTTTTCAAAACCAACCTCGTTCTCTGAAACGGAACTCCGATCCGGTAAAACCACTCTCCCACTACACAAATCCAAAAAGAAGGTATAATCTCTTACTCTCACTCAAACCCCAAATCAAATCAATCCAATCAAATCTGACCGATCATTAAACCCCTCCACTCCACCGTGGAATGAACTACGTGGGTTTTAATCCCTATTCAATGGGGTATGTAGGCATGCTTGGAATCTAAATCAAAGTCTCAAATCCAAATCCTAATCAATCCTCTTCCCCTTTGATTTTTCAAGGAAAATCCATTGTACATGTAAATGTTAATTAAATGTTATTAGTTAATTTAATTATTTTGGAGTGAATGAGCGATCTTGTGATTTCCTTAGTACCCATAAGGGCTAGAGGAAATACTCTCCTTTACTTGTGGATGTTTAAATACTTGCTCTTTATTTTTTCACGCACTCATAATTATGCCATGCTCATGCACTCTAAATTGCAATTAATATTTGTCATCCATGAAATCAAATTTCAAGTCAAATTAAACTAAAGAGCCAAATTGAAATTATTTTAAACCAAAAACCTAATCTATGAGCTCAACCTAATTTGAGGACTAGTGACTTTATCATTGGGCAAATTAATCAAAGATTAATAAATTGAAGTCAAATTGGATTTTTTTCTTAATTTTTCCATTTAAATAAATTAGGATGGCGACTCCCGAATCTCTTTCAAAAATCAAATAAATTTTCTGAGGCGATAGCCGCTTCCAATCGTGAGCACCGAAACTCATGCCTAACCTCCCTTAAAAATTGCTCGCCTTTCCTTAAGGTAAAACTCATATTTTTTCCGAGCGAGGGGAGGGGCGTTCGGGCGAGGCCTTACAGGCTCATTGCATATAGGATTATGGTATCCTAGAGATTCTTCATTTAGCATAATTGGTTATTCGGATGCGGATTATTCCAGTAGTCTCTTAGATAGAAAAAGTACATCCAAAACTTGCCACTTTCTTAGTGAGTGTTTATTTTCTTAGTTTAGCAAGAAATAAGTTTCGGTTGCATTGTCCACCGCTGAAGCGGAATATATGGCGATGGGTTGTTGTTGCACTCAAGTCCTTTGGATGAAACAATAACTCAAGGACTATGGTTAAGCTCTTGATCACATTCCCATCAAATGTGATAATACAAGTGCTATAAACCTTTCAAATAATCCAATTCAATATTTTAAGAGCAAGCATATAGACATTAGGCATAATTTTTTAAGAGACCATACGCAAAATGGAGATGTTGTATTGGAATTTATTGATACAACTAACCAATTAGCAAATATTTTCACAAAACCCTTAAATGAAGAAAGATTGAACTTCATCAAAAGGGAACTAGGAATGCTTGATGGAAGCTCCTTGTCTTAAAAAATTGTATTTTTCTACTTTACATAATTTTTTTATGCTTAACTTATTCATGTGTCATCAAAGTGCAACTTATTATTTTGATTAATACTAATACTAAATTTGCTTGAGTATGATGATATCTTGATGTTTTTGTGTGCTTGTAGAATATCAATATCTTGTGTATGCATATTGAATGATTAAAAATGTGCATTTACATTTCTTGTATGATTTAAACTAATATTGATCAAAAATGCAAATATTTGTCTTCAAATTTTTCTGAAAATTTTGAAAAACCTCTAAATTGTGATCGCAACAAGCTTCTTATGCTCACAAAATTTATATTTCTTCTACCCGTTGCTATTTTATGAACATTGCGATCGCTACTTACTCTTAGCGAACGCAAAATTCATTGTTCTAGTGATTGTTACTCAGATTTTATGAAAATTGCAGTAACGACTACTCATTCGCGAATGCAATTTGCAATTCTGACAGAAAAAAATAGCCATTTTAAAACCCGTGGTTTTGCATTTAATGCAAAAATATCCGTTTTTTGCAGTTTTTTAAAGAATTTTTAAGGATATAAATACCCCCTTTTGGTATCCAAACATTTTAAAAGCATTTCTACAATTTCAAGTGAATTATCTCTCTCTTTCTTTGCATATCTTTCTCTTCATCTCCTGCTTTCTTCTATTTCATTTTATTCAATGGCTCCAAAAATAAAATTCACCAAAGCTTCCAAGGGAAAAGAGCCCCAAACCTCACAAGCACTCTCTTCTCTTGAAGTTATGAAGGGCATTACAAGAGAAGAAAAAATCGAATGTACTCAACTAGAATCCAAAACCATCGTAGCCAACAAAGTCCCAAATGTCTTTAGCCTAGAACCTTAGGCATCGAAGGGGACATTATGCACTATTTGGACAACCTAAATTGGAGGTCTTTCATTCTTCCTACCGAAAATGGTCATAAGGAGCATACAAAAGAATTTCTTGCCACTCTTGTGCAATAAAATAATTTCTCCTATCCTTATGGTACATATGGCATTAGATTTTGATTCTTTGGCCAAGTCTATGGCCTCAAATTGAAAGAAATGGTTGAACTATTTAATTTTCAACAAGAAGGAGCCTCGACTCTCAATGAAATGGATATGGATTTCAACGAGTTTTGGAAAGAACTATCCATTGAGACAAGGTATGACCTAAAGCATCTCTAGCTAAACATTTTTGAACCTTAAATTTTTGGGTTCTCCATTGCATTGTCACCTTCTCTATCAAGGCAAGAGGGGATGGCAATGAAAAGGTCACCCAAAAAGATCTCTTCTTTCTTTTTGGCCTCATCAAAAACCATAAAATCCAAACCGCCAAATTTCTTATTGACCAATTTGTTCACCTTGCCAAATCCCTTAAAGGAGTAATTCTCCTCTCCTCTTAAATCACCAAAATAGCCAATCATGTTGGTGCCTTAACCTTTCTAAACAAAGCCACTCTCAAAACTATCCTTCCTCCTACTTCTAATATATTGGATATTGACTATATGATCCATTCAAAATGCATCAAGCAAAAGAATAACTCATATGAGTATATTCTTGGGGAAGTTGGTATTTTAGACAAATCAAGGAAAAGGTCTAGAGTTGCTCTCCCTAGTGGAGAACCTTATCAAGTTGAAGAAGGCATGTCTAAGGATCAAGGCACCCAAACTCCTTCTAGAGTTTCTCCACCATCCAAAACCAACAAGTTACTTCACAAAATTTTCAAAAGACTTAACCTTCTTGACCATATGCATAAGGATATAATTGAAATGCAAAGCAAGCTAGACATTCCCCCTTGTGAGTTGAAAGATTGGGAATTTAGTGATGTAGAAGAGGAAAACAAAGATCAAGAGTGATTGGACCATTGAAACTTTTCATCTTTTTGTTTTTTTATTGTCTTTTATTTTTTTTTATTTTCATGTATCATGTATTTTGTTTCCTTTAAGGTTAATAAATGAATTTCCTTCCTAAGTTTGAAGCAACTTGATGCATGCTTTGTTTTCTCTTATTATTTCTTTTATGATGCATTCTCCATTATATATATTGGTCTTTCTCTTTGTGTTTGATAATCATCTATTTCTTAGAAAATTATCATTATTATCCTCTTTTTGATCTTGCCAAGGGGGGGGGGGGAAGAGAAAGGTATGAATTTGAAAATGATTTAACAAAGGGGAAGATTTTGAAGACTTTGAAAATCTAGTTGTTTAAGGGGGAGTATTCAATTAAGTGGGAGAAATTTTTTGTTAAAAAAGGTTATATATTGCATTTACTTAGTTTATTTTATCTCAAATTCAACTTAATTGCCAAAATCAAAAAGGGGGAGATTGTTGGCCTAAGTTGAGTTTTCAACTAAGTCAATCTCTATTTTGATCTTGACAATCAAGTTGAATTGATCTAACATTTCATTTAAGTGTATTTTTTCAGTTTAGATGACTTAAAAATGCTTGAGTATAAATAACTTAAAAATTCCTCTAAGTATGCTGCCTGACCTGTAATTTGTGCCCGTAATATATATATATAGCAACCATAACAAATTAATCGAGACTATAATTATGCTATAGGCATGAATTGAACAATTTATCCAAAAGAGTTCGCGGTCATAGTCGCGAATGCGATCTTAAGCGCTAAATGAATATAGCGATCGCTACACAGGTGTTGCGATTGCAACTTTCATAAGCCAGAAAAAATTGCAATGGTAACATCAGCAGCAAACGAGATTGTGCCATGTGGCACTAACCATTGGAGACATATGAACATTGTGCCCGCTAAAACAATGTAGCAACCGCAATATGTAAATTGCGATCGAAATAAGGGAATAACGACTGCAACTGTGTTTGACAGGGCATTTAATACGGATTTTGTAGCTGTTGAAGGCAAATTTGGTTGAATATTTTTATAACAGCTCTTTTGATGGATGGACATTATAAATACCCCATCAAAAGAGTTGAAGAACTAACTAATTACTCATTCAACAACCAAACTCTTGCAAATTTAATTCTCAAGCTTTCATTCTCTTTCAAACACCTTGTGTGTTAGTTGTAAGAGCATTCATTGCTCAAAAGGTTTAGTGTTAGCCATTAAACACTATCTAGGTTGGGAGAGTGATCCTTGTAAAACTCTTGTTTGGGTTAGAGTGTTAGCCTTAGTGAAAACACTTGTGAGGTTGTTAGTGTAAACCTATTAAAAATACTTGTAAAAAGTTTGGTGTGAGCTTAAACACTAAGTTGGGAGTAAACTTGTCAAAACTCCATTGATAGTGAAATACCCAATTGTTGATTGGGGAGTGGATGCAGGATTGATTATAATCCAAACCACTATAAATCCTTGTGTCTTTCTACTCTTCCTTACCCTTTGTCAATCAATTTTTAATTACCCACCAATTCAACCTCCCTTTTTGGTTCATCTTGGGCTACAGGAGCATACAAAGGAACCTTAAGGGAAATAAAAAAAGGGAAACAAAGGAATATAAATAATAGAAAATAAAAAGAATATAAAATCAAAGGAAGCAAAATAAAAACAAAAATAAATAAATAAATAAAAGAAAAAAGAAAGAAAATAAATACCTTAGGATGGAAGAGACTTGCCTTGGTC
>CATKHJ011238891.1:0-13563 GCA_949750685.1 Vernicia montana | reverse complement strand
ATTTGACTTTAAAAATTGATTTTATGAATAACGAGTATTAATGGTGATTATAAAGTGCATGATCATGGCATATTTATGAAACATATGGAAAAAATAAAGGGCAAGTATTTAAACATCCACAAGCAAAGGAGAGTATTTCCTTTATCCCTTATGGGTGCTAGGGAAATCGCAAGATCATTCCTTTACTCCAAAGTAATTAAATTGACTAATAACATTAATTAAAATTTACAATGTATAATGGATTTATATTGAAAAATAAATGGGGGAGGGGATTGATTGAGATTTGGATTTGAAACTTGGATTTAGATTCCAAGCTTGCCTACGTATCCCATTGAATGAGGATCAAAACTCACGTAGTTCATTCCACTGTGAGGTGGAAGGGTTTAAAGATCGGTCAGATTTGATTGAATTGATTTGATTTGGGGTTTTGAGTGAGGGTAAGAGATTATACCTTCTTTTTTAAAATTTGTGGTGGGTGGATGGTTTTACCAGATCAGAGTTCCGTTTCGGAGAGGTGGATTGGATTAAATTAACTTTAATGAAAATTAATTTTAAAAGGATTGATTACTCAATTTTTAATTAATTAAAGTGATTAATTAAAATGATTAATTAATCGAATTGAGTGGAAAATAAATTAAATTTAATTAATTAAAATCAAAGAGAATTTTAATTAATTAGAGAGAGAGAAAGAAAGAGAAAGAATAGTAGAAAACTTGATACTTACTCTTGGTGTAAATTGAAATGAGAAATGGAAGAGCTATTTATAAGAAGTGAAAATGTATGAAAAGACCAAAAAGGGCTTAAAAAAGTAATCTAAAACAAGGGCAAAAGAGGCATTTCTGAGCATAGGGGGTCATCCGCGAGAGAAGGAAGCGAAGCCGTGGATGGTTTGCACGCGTCAGTGAACGAAGCTCGCGGACTACAACCATGACGTCTCACGGACATGCGAACGATGTTGGCAGCATCGGGGGTGCACCTCGCAGAAGTGCCAATGCCGTATTGACGCATCTGACACGCGTCAATATGACGCGTGTCAAGAGGTCTGCGCGGACACGAGAGACCACTCGCGGCAGCCGCAGGTCACCCGATTTTTATGCTCGTCCACCCACCGGCTCAATTTTTGGGGTTTTACAGGTCAGTTTTCGGGGTATTTTGAAGTCTAAAAAATTTTCGGTCAGTGGAGTTGGATCCGAAATTAATAATCGGACAGTTTGGCAGTCAGTTTTGAGAAAAATCTTGTCGGTTTTGGAAAAGTGCTATCTGCTATAGAAAGTCTGATCAGGATTGGTAAAGTGTCAATTTGGATAGAAAAATATTTCGGTAAGCCCTGGTGAGTTCATAAATAATTTTGGAGCTGCTAAAGTGAGGGTTCACAGCAATTCATATAGTTTTCGTATCGTTGCGTCTACATTCTTCACTTGCTTTCATTTCTTCTCTAGTTTGCCGCCTAAACATAGGCGACTTTAACAAATAATCGTACATTAACACAACGTGTTGATTAATGTTGGATTTCTACACTTTTATCATTATGAGATAGTTTTCCTTAGAATGTCTTTATCCTAAGCAATACACATGGTTTCGTATATACAAGATAGTTTATACATTTCTATCATTATTTGCATTATATAAGTCTTTTACAGACAATAGATATAATGTTATCTTTATCAATGTTCAACATATGATCATTACAGGGAATTTCTTTGTAACAATATACATTCATTTTCACTATCACAGGAGCGATCACTAGGGGGACCGACCTCCTTTTTACGTTTGTCACTTCATTTTCATATCACAATTTGGTTCAGTTGTATCATTTAAAGTATGTTCAATATTTTATTCAAATAATTATTACAATAGTGTATGTTTACATGTATCAGTTCTTTTGTATTCACAGTATGCACAAATATATCATTCCAAATGATGAGGATTCATTCATATACGGATAACGCGAAACTATCTTACGGATAGACTGTAATTGACGATTAGGAATCCTAAACTTCATGGTTCAACCTATATACTAGAACTCTGTAATATTTCTTAGTCTATACTAGACTTATATTTTTACTCTGATACCACCTTTGTCACACCCCACCTTCAGAAGAGTGACGGTCCTAGGGCATGGATAACCTTAAAGGTACCAACAACCCGTAGAACCTTTCATTCCATATTACGATTCACTTATCACACATTACTTATGAATTCCAGGATTCTCAACCTGTATAACAATATCAAATATAAATATCTATAATCCAAAAATATACTATTCATTGAATGATGTTTCTCATCATCAGTAAACATGTTACTGTACCAAATATTAATTTCGATAATCCATTATAACATATTACATTACAATCTCTTGATCAATATCAAATATCCAATTTAACCAATTACTAAAGTACCATAACAATAATCATCCATAGAGCACTAAATGAGAGGATCCAATGAAGTTAGTAATAATCATCTTACATTCAGCGAAGTAGTCCCAAACAGAGGTTGATACTTGAGATCCACTTGCTGAGTTTGCTACTAGACCTGAAAAAAGTACACTATGGGAGTGTGAGAGAAGCTCATTGAGTACTTTACAATAAATATGAAATAATGTATAAGTACATGGTTAACAATAAACTTTTCAAGGTTTCATCGTATCAGTATGGAGGAACAGTTTCTTAATATTCAAAAACAATTGGGGTTCAATAATGCCATTTTAGCAGAAATCAAAATCTTTGGAAGCTATATGCTTCCCACTGGTAAATATCTGGAGTGGCGGCTAATGCCTTGCTCACCCACATGTAAATAACTGGAGTGGCAGCTAATGCCTTACTCACCAACATACAATATCAGTAGCGCGAGATTGATCAGATCTCACGGCTAGGACCACCTTTCCTAGCTAGGGTTGGGTATGCTTGCCCTACCCACAGGCTTGACCATATGCACATGACTGATGTGTTACCTCACATCAAATGGGGATTTCTGCTTTCAAGAATACAATATGATCATTTTGATCCAGTAAGGCAAACATTAAAATATTATGAATAAACAGTTCACAGTAATGAATCCTTATCAGATTCAATGAAACATTATCATATCCAAGAACACTTGAATGTATATGAATAGATCAACTGGTTTCTTAAAGGAACATAGTAATAAGAATGGTTTATCATTCAAAGTACATTGAATTTCTAAAATAAATGCACTTGCTTAAGAAAGGGGTGCAATACAATGAAGAGATAAACACGTAGAAGGTAAGTTCTTTTACAATGTTTGATTTGAGTACAGTTTTAGTACTCACATTCAAATAATAGTAAGTAGGCCAAAAGCCTCATTAAAAGGATTCAAGTAACGATAAGTAGGCCAAAGATCTCATTGGAAAGATTCAAATCATAGTAAGTAGGTCGAAGGCCTCATTGAAAGAATTAAATTAATAGTAAGTAGGCCGAAGGCCTTATTGAAAGGATTTTTTTAACACAATGGTTCCATCAAAGAAACATAAGAGTTTCAAAGTACTCACCTTGACTTCCTTAACTCCTAACACATGCTCCTAGTACAGTTGACAATAATGCTCCTTAATCTCCGGAACATCTTTCTTATCTTTTTCTTTTAGGTTCTACATCGAACCATACCTTTTATATTATTGAAATGAAGATTATTAAATACCTTGTTAACTTACTCATTTTATTCCTAATTTCAATACTACTACATCTATATCTAAGACATATCACATTTTGATTATCAATAGGAGTCCATATACACAATAACATATATATGCACATATAACAATTTGGAGTACATTTCTATTCAATTTTCACATACTGGCCGAATGGCCTAAAAGAATATCTTTAATTCACATTGAAGAATCATATTAAATTCAATATTCATCATTCTCATTGATCATTTATTTATTGTTTACATATATATATAATTCATTAGTTTACAATTGTTAAATTTGAAACATTACATCTTACTCATTGTCTAGTTATATTACTAGACCTTGTTACTTTGTTTCTATCATTTATCATTATTTACTAATTCAAATGAGTTGATTCTTTTTTTGTTTAAAACTAGACATATACATTTACAACATATCCAAAATTTAACTTAGAATTCAATTCATAGAAAACTTGGTGACCATTTCAATTCAATTTTATTTTGGTTACAGTTCAGATTGTCCCTCTTATACTTCTCTGAGTATAACTCAATATATATAATTTCAAATGAAATTTCCTTTTACTTAGAGTTAATAGAGACATTAAGAAATATTTATTATGTTTTGAGTTTAGCTTGATAATATCTTTAAAATCCTCAAATTAAAATATCCAATTCAGTTTACAAGTTGAATCCAAGTACAGAGTCAGTTACAGAACAAGCTCCATTTCTCATACTATACTTGGAATTTTATTAATCCATTTTGTGGATTAATTAATCACATATCAATTATAATTTTATTAGTTTTAATTTTCTTCTAATTATGACTCTATCATGCTCAATTCATGAGATATAATTCTCAAGTCTATCAATGGTGCTAGATTGTAAGAGTTTCCATACCTTATCACCTTCACTAGGTCATATCTCAAAATATACATATCTAATTTAAATTTACTTTCACACAGATATTATAGACATGTTATTTATAATTTTTGATACTTAGCTTAATTTAGCCTCTAAATCCATTTTTTGGACTACTCCATTTTGGATTGCCCATTCAATCTATGAACAGTACCAGTTTTCAGTTTAAGTGTGATTTTTCTTTGTACACACCTAATATATTAAATTAATTTTACAAGAGTATACTTAAGATATTTACCTACAACTTTTAGGTTTTGTCTATCTCCAAATTCTATTCATAAAATCCTCCATAGGTTCAAACAGTTCGAGTTTACTCAAAAACCCTCAAATCAGGGTCAGTTGACTTACAAGAGACATATCTCACTACTCTTAAATAATTTAATAAAAAAATTTTATGAGACTATATATAAGATAAAACATTACAACTTTCATGTTTTACACTTCCCAAAATTCGGCCTCTAAATAGACAGTATGGGTGTTCCAAGATTCTGCTCAATTCAAAAACCTAGGTTTCCCAATTCAAGTTCAATAATCAAATTAAGTTCTATCTTGCAATTTAAACTCAATTAACTCATCAACTCTTTTAATTAAATTTATAATACACACATAAATATCAGAAAATAAAAATAAATAATTTCGTTTAATGTTTCTATGTATAGGCCGAACCATATAAAGAAGAAGAGGAGAAGAGATTTTGGAATTTTAACACTATAAGCTATTTGTTCATGCTTTGAATGTAATTTGGAGTCATAAATTTAGAGCTTACCTTGAAGTTCTATGATTCTTGGTGAGAAGATTTTGGGGGCCAGCCATGCTTGAGAGAAAATGAGCAAGAAGTTTCTTTTGTTTGACAATTGATGAGCATAAGGTGATTTTAATGCATTTGGATAAGCTTTAATTGGATGAATGGTGAGGATTGAATAAAGATGATCCAATGACTAATATTTTTAGCCCAATTTTGAATTTACAAAATTCATTAATAAATGGATAAGCATCAACAATTTTGATGATAGAAAATTTTCATTTTCATTTAAGAAATTCTATAATTAGATAATAAATTTGACTAATGGAAATTGTGGGGTCCATTTTCATTAATTTACCAACAATCACATTGGGCCGGCCATGTTAATACATGGTTGGGCCTCGCACTGTATGTCTCATGTTCATGTATAGTTAACTTGCCATTTTGACAGTTTTTGTGAAATAACCGTTTTACCCCTTTTTACAGTATACATTATTGTAATCGATATCAATTCTGTTTATTAAACTTATTTTTGTTAATCTCATTCTTAACATTCTTATGTGTATCTATGCATTGTAATATCACAGTAAAAGAAACTTTTCACATACATTTAATCGAGCTTTGTTTGAGCTCATATTTGATCTCATTACCTCAATAATTGCTTAAATTGCTTTTCTATGGCATCATCGATTATTCATTGGAATTAAATTAATCTAAGGTATTACACTAGTTCACGTTTTGCTTGCAACCATTTAGGGAAATCTCCACTATGTCTAGAATTGGGACTAAGCCCGTGGACTCTTTTGAAAGAGATGAGGCCTTTAGAAGGATAGTGAGATCAGAATTGAGCCTAATGAGGGAGGAAGTCCAAGCTACCAATAGAAGAGTAGTCCGGTATGAGATGAACCACATGATGGATGAGATCAAAGCTGAAATCAAGCAAACCATTTTGGATCATTTGAAAAGTTTGCCCAAACAAATGGAAGAGCTTGAATTCAAGAAGAGTAGGGGGCAACCCAACCCAACAAGCAACAAAAGGGAATTCACTAACCTTGGAAAGCCCTTTTCTGAGATCTTTGAAGAGCTAAAAAGGGAAGGCTTATTGCAACCTGTAGACCTAAGGCCTTTGCCTAACCCATTACCTCGCAATTTTGACCCTAAAGTGTATTGCCGATTTCATCAAGTTTTGGGACATGATACTGAGCGGTGTGGTCATCTAAGACATGAAATCCAAGATCTGATTGATTATGGGGAATTTCCTATCTCAACCATGAGGCCCGATGTATGAAGCCCCCATTGAAGATTAAGCTTAGGCCCAATTGCTAGAATAAGATAGTTTTGCATATGTAATACCCTTCATTTGTAAAACTCTTTATGATAAAATAAAGCACGACCTTAGCTTTTGAACACTTAAAGCAAGTTGTGATATGAAAAACAAAAATGATGAACAAAACAAAAATAAACAAAGAACAAAAGATGATAGCCCTACTAGGCATCTCAAATTGAGGCCCTGGGCAAAAATAAAGGGTCAAAAGAGAAAATAATTAGCTAGAAAACCTTAAAAGTCTGGTTAATGACAAGTGTTCAAAATGAAAGACAAATTGGGGGCTAGAGTTGAAGAAGTGGTATCATTTGGTTCAAAGTTGTTCTCGAGCTATGAGTTTTTAAAGAAAGATGTGCGGAGACATTGCATTAGTTTTGCATTCACTAGCATTGCATCATTCTAACATGTGCAACCATCTAGGATTGACTTTCTCTGTGAATCAAAATGGCCTCATCAAGCAAAGAGCTTATCTAAAACTCATGTAAAGAAGACTTGACATCATCTATCAAACCCAAAGGTGTTGCTGTTGGAGTTGAACCTGGTGCCTTTGACCTTGAATCTGAAATGAAAAGGCTAAAGTCATCATTGAAAAGATCCTTAGGGAAGCCAAACAGATGAAGGCCCCAAGTTGAAGAGCTCTAGAGTCAGTTTCCCCCATCATGAGTTTGAAGTGCCTTTGGAAGAGATGACTCATCCTACATGTGGTTATTCCTTTTGAAGCTTTCCTATGTAATTAATTTTTATGAATAAAAGTTCGATTAGGTTTCTAGTCTCATTTTGCTTGAATGAAAAATAGAAAAGGAATAAAAAAATATAATGAAAAGAAAAGTAAATAGTATTCTCGCTAAGGGTCCATCACCCGATTCCTTCAGCAAAAGTTAGAGGAAATAGGAAAATAAAAGAGATGATATCCTTGCTAAGGATCCACAATCAAATTCCTTAGGCAGAAGTTAGAGGAAGAAAAAAGAAAAATGCAAAAGAAGACAAGCAAAAGAGACCGAGGAATCTCAAACTCGAATGGGCAATTGACGTACCTTGGATAATAGTAAAGAAATGAAGAAAGGCTACTTCTGATTTATAGAAAACATCATACATTAGATACACTCTTCATGACATCATTAGCATGCATCCATCATATGCACTTCATCCATCTCATGCATATACGTCATACAGTCATAAGTTTAACCCTTACACTTCTGCAGTCATAACCCTCTCAAGTCGAGACTATTGGGTCAAAAGCTTCAGAGAATCAGTTGAAATAGAATCTGTAAGACTAAAGCTCAAATGGCTAACAACAACGTCCCTTATAATTTTGAAGTCACTATTAGACGGGTTATAGAAGCTAATTTGGCACCCATGATCAAGGATCAGCTTACCCAAGTCTTGAATAAGCGTCTTCCCCTACCTGCTAACCTTGGTAATCAGGGTAATGTTGCTGCTGATGATGATGATGGGCAGCATGCCAATGATCAGAACCAAAGTAATAGGAATCAGCCTGCCGATGACATGTTCCATGATGTGGGTGATTACCTTCATAAGAAGAAGAAGAAAACCTCGAAAGAAAGTAAGGATCTAAAAATTCAGATGGACCATATCGAGAAGCTATTGAAAGGAAAGGGCTTTGACAAGATTGAGCCCTAAGTGCTTTGGTCATTGATGATGCTGACAAGTTGCCCAACTGATTCAAGGTGTTTGGTATGACCAAGTTCAATGGGATTGGTGATTCGAACATCCACTTGAAAATGTATGCCACACTGATGAGTACCACGGGAGTTACTGAGCAGCAGATCCAGCAACTTTTTCCAACCTCTTTGGATGACGTTGCAATGAAATGGTACTATAATTTGGACAAGAGTAAGCAAGAGGACTGGGACTTGTTGTTAGAAAGCTTTATGGCTTAATACCACTATAACACTCTATTAAAAGTGACGCTCCGAGACTTGGAGACTACTAGACAGAAGACTGGGGAATCCTTTTCGGAGTACATCATGCGTTGGAGGGAAAAGGCTGCAAAGATGACAAATAAACCTACCGAAAAGGAACAGGTCCGCCTCATAGTGAAAAGGTCTTTGCCTGCCTTGTACAACAGGCTTTTTGTTGTACCCTTGAAGACCTTCGAGGATCTATATGACCTGGGTTTGCAACTGGAGGAGGTCGACTATGACAGGACTAGGCCATAAGGTGCCATGTATAGAAATCAATTTGGACATCAGGTGACTAAAATCCCCATTAAAGCTCCCAAAATGAATGTAATTAAGGCTCCTAGGAAGTTTTCTCAACTTGATCAACCTCTGTATGCTATCTTGGAAAGGCTTATGAAGCGCAACATTCTGCAACCTTTGGATTTTACCCCTACTGCCAAATCCTTTGCCAAAGAAGTTTAATGCCAATTTGTATTGTCGCTTCCATCAAGTGGCAGGATATGACACTGATGAATGCTGAAGGTTGCATCATGAGATACAGAACCTCATTGATGATAAAACAATCCCAGATCCAGAACACGGAGCAAAATGAGATTGATTGATGTGCTGCTATCATCGTTAGTGGAGCTTTTGTTGACTTAATTCCAAAGGATGCAGTAGGAGTCCTCAAAAAATAATATGGGTCAAGTGATTTCGGTGTTTTATTCCCTCTTGAACAATAATTGTTTGTTTTTTTTTATTTTCAATAAAGTTAATTCAACCTGTGGATGTATTCTCTTGATCATTCTGCTTGCACCTCTGAGTTTAATTTAATTACGATTGCAACTGGGGACATAATGTTACATATGATGAGAGAGTGAGAAAAACAAAAGCAAAAAAAAAAAAAAAAAAGTCGTCTAAAGTGAGATGAAAGAAAAGAAAGAGAGATGTTGGGAAACAACCCACCCTTGCCCTTCCCAAGTTCAATATCACCCTAAATGGACCACACCTAGAGTATCTTAGCAAAATACCGCCCTTAGTTGAAAATCACTTTGACTAAGGCAACAACATAAAAAAAAAATAATAAAAAAAAAAAAACTTGACCTGAAAAACTTGGAAGGCGAGTACCCTTCTTTCCTTGAAAACCTAAAAATCGAAGACCAAAGGGAGAATCAATTCCTTATTCCCTAAAAGCCTAGCCATCAAGAAATGAAAAGCCAACCAAGTCAAAAGTCTGCCAAACACCTTCTTTGCTTAGGATAAGAACTAAAACAAAACTAAAAGTCCATCACCCAAGGTAGTTGAACTTTCCTGGGGGCAAAAGATTTGCCAAATAACATCTCTCAAAGAAAAAGGAAGAAAGAAAAAGAATAAGAAAATAATCTCGCTAGGTGTCCTCCATTGCCTAGGAAAAAGTTAGGGATGTAAGTGAAAATATTTGGTTGAAAAACCTGAAATGGCCAGTCAATAACAGATGTAATATTTGATTCACATGGCAAATGTTTTCTTATTAAACAATGACATGCATGCTAGGAACGAAAGAGGAATATGTCTGTGGCGATGAAAATATTTTATGGAAAGAAAATTCAAACAATTTGGATTAAGAAACTGGGGTCCAATGACACTTGCTTGGATGAGTTATCCGTCGAATGAAGATTGATAAATCCTGGGAGGATTGATCAAGCACCTGGCAAAAGAAAGGTGGAGAGATGGATTGATTTGAAAAGTCTTGGCTGAATTAGTTATTTTTCGGGGGGCATGCAATGAAGTGGGTTGTAGTTTTAGGAATTTCACGAAGGTCTAAAAATGGCTTACAAGTTCTTATGATGAGGCAAGTATCCGGTAAAATATTTAGCCTGGGGGCAATATTTTCTAATGTTTGGGTTGATTTGCCATCAAATAAGAAAAGAAAAAAGAGATAGCTTGCTAAACTGAAAATCCGAAAGGGCAGTTAGCAAAAATTAGAACGCGCTCGTCGAGTTAAAAACTCAAAAAGGGCAGCTCGAGCAAAAGTTAGAGTAACAAAAGAAAAGAAAAGAAGCTCATTGAGTTGAAAACCCGTAAAGGGTGGCTTAGGCAAAAATTAGAGCCTAGAAAGAATAAAAAGAAAATGATGAAAGAAAAGAAAGAGATTTTATTGTAAACCTTCGACTATAGGGTTGAGGTCTTATAGGCTTACTTGATGATGTTACTTCGATTTTGAAGACGAAAGGTTCCTGATGTAATATGACAAAGCATATTCTAGACTTGAAGTGGGTTTGGACTAATTGTAAAAGTGTTGCATACGATCATGCATACATGCAATCATGTAGGAAGCCGAAAATGTGTGCCATATGCATCATGCTAAGAAAGAGAAAAGAATTAGAAAGAAAGTGGAACATTTGCATTATAATGAGTGTTAGCATTTTTGCATAAGCATGTTGTGTCTTACAGGCAATACCAAAAGAGTGTGAAAGGATGGAAGATGCAAAAGAAGGCAACCTCAATGGCACGGTCTCAATGACCAGAAGATGATAAAGTAGCAGTAATGGCATAGCATTAATGACTAGTTGATGGAGTTGAGGATGGAATGGAAAAGATGATGAGAAGCACATCAACATGAATGCAAGAGCAAAGTCGCAAAGACACAATCAAAATGAAGAATGCTAGGGCCTTTCAGTAGAAGTCAGAAAGAATCCGACAATACCAAGAGATATAAAGAGGAATTTATAGAATCAAAATTGCATAGAAAAATGAAATGGATGAAATCCCGCCAAAGAAGCAAAGTTGTTGATGAGATGAATGAAATCCCGCCAAAGAGGCAAAGTTGTTGGGTTAAAAAGATCCAACAAAAGTAAAATCCTGCCAAAAAGGCGAAGTTATTGGGTTAAAGAAATCCAACAAAGGTAAAATCCCGCTAAAGAGGCGAAGTTGTTAGGTTAAAGAAATCCAACAAATGTAAAATCCCGCTAAAGAGGTGAAGCTGTTGCGTTAAAGAGATCCAACAAAGATAAAATCTCACTAAAGAGGCGAAGTTGTTGCGTTAAAGAGATCCAACAAAGGTAAAATCCCGCCAAAGAGGCGAAGTTGTTAGGTTAAAGAAATCCAACAAAGGTAAAATCCTGCTAAAAAGATGAAGTTATTGGATTAAAGAGATACAACAAAGATAAAATTTCGCTAAAGAGGCAAATGTCACGACCCGAACCTAGGGGCACGTGACCGGCACTAGGGAACGAAAAAGCATAAGACTTCCAGAACCTGTAGTAAGCCTGACTACTCACAAAATACCAAAATAATAAATGTGAAGCTGTAACTGTCACAAAATAGGGACTATGGGTCACCTGTTAAGCAGAACCTGCCAACATCACATTAAATCAATTTCGCTCAGGGCAATTATCTCAATCTCATTAAATCATCACTAGGTTCATGCTTAACAGAAAAATCACAATATCCATAATGAGGAAGTTTAGCTAACCTTCAAAACTCAATAGTTAAACAACTGAACCAATAGTACATAATTTCAGAAAATGAAAATAACAATGCGGAGTTCTAAATTTAAAATACAAAACATTATAATATTAATTACATATCTGAGTAATGAAATACATTCCACTGCCGAAAGATGGAAGGCAATAATACTGGACTAAAATTTACTTCTCAAGCTCAACCTGTAACCTGGGGAAAAATGTTGAACATGAATGAGCGTTCGAATCAATGAGCTATATAGTTATAATATAACATGTCATCCGAATGTCAGAAATGCTAATGCATGATGCCAACCAGACAAACAACTACATAACCAATAATTATAAGAATTAGTCGATAGGAACCACACTAACCTCAATATGGGGAGCCGATCCTCCTATCCTGGCTCTCTGAATCCAAATACTGTCTCTTAAAATCCAATACATAGGGTTCCAGCTGTCCATGTCCTAAGCCATGCAACGCCAATCCGACTGGCAGCAGCGTCGAGTGATGATCAAGCTCCTAAGCCGTCATACACCAATCACAGCTCATCAAACCATAATTATCATACCATAATTATAATCACAATCATGTGTTGTCCTATGTCATCCTAACCCCATTCGAACAAACACAAATAATATGAAACACAACTACAACAAAACAATAACATACATATAATATAATGCTTAATTTATATTCATAATGCATAATTATTTATATATATATATATATATATATATATATATATATATATATATAATATCTAAACAATCAATGCATGTATACAAGTGAAATCTTAATTAAATAAAAGGAATGGAGTGTTAAATTAAACTATATAACTTATAAACTTGATGGATGCCAAACTAGCTCTCCTCAGAGTGTCGGTTGACTACTAACTGGATAGACGCTTGAAATGTCAATACTGTATAACAGGAATATTATCATAACAAGAACAACCCAAATGACTTTTAAGATTCTACCAAAATTTTAGCAGAATCTCCCCTATAACTAGGACTTAACCCCACTAAAACAAAGAAATACACACTTCTAAATTTGCCATCAAGGCTTACAATAATCAAACACAACTCAACGACCCCTCCTAGGTCTCCAACTCAATAATCATCACAATTTCAATTTATCAATCAAGATCAAACTCAATTCATAAATATTCTTTTTAATAAAATTATTTTAGTTAATAAACTATATATCAAAATTCACATTTTCCAACCTTAGAAAATATCATACAAATCGAAAACATTCTTCATAGTCACACATAAATTTCAAATTCATTCTTTTACATAAGAGGAATATTTCCTAAATTGGAATCCTTATAAAATTAATTCGGTTCAATACTCATTTTCAAAACAATATAAAACTTATATAATTAAATTTAACTTGTTAATAATCAATTATAAAAGAAAATTAATAATTCATTTTTATATCTAAAGTAATATATATATATATATATATATATATATATATATATATATATATATATATATATATATAAACATCATATAAACAAATTCATAGAAATCCATAATAATTGCGAATTCATCTATAATTCAAAAAATATAAATTTAACTTAT
>CATKHJ011238629.1:0-19414 GCA_949750685.1 Vernicia montana | reverse complement strand
TGCCTAAGTGCATTACAGTGTTATATGGCCCCTTTGTCTCTCTGCATAGCGTCGCCTTTTCAGTTGCAACAAAACTTTTGGTTGATTATAAGTTTATACCTTATACGACAGATTTTGATATTTCATTCATATTTTTCTTTACAGTTTCCAGGAGGTAGTACCTTTGAATGCTGGAAATGTACTGGGAGCAGAAAGTAGCAGACCAATTCCAAAATGGGAGTCAATAATTAGAAGAACCTTGAACAAATCTTTACAACCTGAGAGCAAACACAAATGTTATAGTGCTCCACCCTCTCCAGTACTAAGGACTTCTTCTGTTGCTGATGAACTTGCAGATGAGGTTGATGCTCTTCCATTAGAGATGATGAGTAATGAATTTGCAGAAACTGCTGATGGGTTTGACTTTGAAAGTCATGAAATTAGTAAAGTAATCAGCATTGGAAAAAATTTACACTTGAAGAGAATTTATGGGATGGACTGTGCTAGTAGATTAGATTGGCCTGAACATTCGTTAGATGCAACCCCACAAGTTATCTCTTCCAATTCCAAGCTGCGGAGAGTCTTTAGCAGTTCTGCAAGGATGGGCTTTGATTTGACAGAGAATCCTTTAACATTTAGTCCGCAAAATTTTGCAATAGATGGCAATCGACTGAGAAGATCTCACCACAGCTTTGGGAACCTTGAATCCATGTGGGTAGAGCAGCAAGAAAAGCCTGAAGTTCCCGAAGTTCTTGATTCTCTCTCTGATGCATCTGATGAGTCATTTGAAGAAGAAGATGATGACACTTTCTCAGAAGTACCAAGGGAGCAATATAGCAACGGATTCATGATAGATAATGGGAATTCACGTTCCCGGTATGTACGTATTGTTAGCAAGCAAATGGTTGGTATATATGTATCAGTTTGGGTGCGAAAGAGGTTAAGGAGACATATAAACAACTTGAAGGTCTCTCTAGTTGGAGTTGGTCTTATGGGCTACATGGGAAACAAGGTATTACATTCCTCAATATGATAAAATTTTACGTGGAAATGGTGATGATCGTATATCTTTGTACAAGTTATCCTCTATATTGTAATGTGAGGATATAGATTACATTTACATATCACGATATGTATGCGTCGATAAGTAACTGATACGCTTATTGGGGGTTGCTGATGCAGGGTTCTGTTTCTGTTAGCATGTCTATTTTCCAGTCAAGGCTGTGCTTTGTTTGTTCTCATCTGACCTCAGGTCAAAAAGATGGGGCTGGACTAAGGCGTAATGCTGATGTCTATGAAATTATACGACGTACCCGATTTTCATCTGCCATGGAGACAGATCAACCACTGACAATCCCATCTCATGAGTAAGCAAACTTTGTAAATTAAATTTCAATGTTCATAATAAACAATTCTTCAACAGGGGTTTATTGTGTTTGCAGCTGTATAATTATTCAATTCAACTCAAAATTTTCTAATATTCTCATGAATTGTCTTTGGTCTAAATATTGCTTGTGTTTTTGTCAAATGGATCCTTGACAAATATAATTGCATATCAGTGTGATTATGATTACTGATCATGTTCAGATGCTTTGCTAGTAATTTTAACTTTTTATTCCCTCTTTTTGAATGTCTGTAATTTACTGATATATGTGAATATGTGATTGGCTGCTTTCTGCATGCAGTCAGATATTCTGGTTTGGGGACTTGAATTATCGTCTCAATATGTTGGACACAGAGATAAGGAAGCTTGTTGCTCTGAAGCAATGGGATGAACTCATCAACAGTGATCAGGTGAGATTACTTTTCTATGCCCTTCAAGCCCTCTTAATCTTTGGCTGAAATTTTTGATCTGATAACATGTTTATGCTATAACAGTTTATCTAGGAATAATATATGTCCTGGTAGAGAATATATATGCCAGTACAACAACAGTTCACAAAGCAATTCACTTGACCTTTAGAGGAAACAATTACATAAGAAATTATTGCATTTTTAAGGCATGTCGGCTTCGTGAGAAATGAAAAAGGGGAGAGAGAATTTTCATTTATTTTTGGGGTCTGGGGGAAGGTGCATGGTAGTGTAATAATTTGCTCTTTTCGATAAATGATACTGCCATTTGCCATCTTGCTAAACAAGTTCATGCATGATCTTCTATGGCAGCTATGCAAAGAGCTCCGCAGTGGGCATGTATTTGATGGATGGAAAGAAGGAGTGATAAACTTTCCTCCCACTTACAAGTATGAGATAAATACTGATAGATATGTTGGGGAGAACCCAAGAGAAGGGGAAAAGAAGCGATCTCCAGCATGGTAAGCACACCTATCTCGGAAAAAGATAAGGATTAAACAAAATCTGGTTTTGGGGAAAATACTTTGAGAGGAAGAAACTTAAAAATAGAAATTTAGCACATCTTGAAGGTCTTGGTTGGCTAATTATAACTTGACATCATATGTGCAGGTGTGATCGAATACTATGGGTAGGAAAAGGTATAAAACAACTTTCTTACAAGCGGACACAGTTAATGCTCTCAGATCATCGACCAGTTAGCTCTATGTTTTTGGTTGAGGTTGAAGTCCTGGATCATCGGAAGCTGCAAAAGGCACTCAATGTCAGTAGTGCAGCAGTACATCCTGCAATTTTCCTAGTTGAAGATGAAGAATGACACCTTATCAGATACAATGTAAGCAACCTTTGAGATATCACAGTGGCTATATAAATCTAATTCATATCAAGGTATAACTGTTAGGAAACTAATAAAGGTTGGTAAGTGTCTAAATGCTGAATTATGTAAACTTTAGTTCATAGTTTGCACAGCTTTGAATACATTAACTGCTGTTTACTTGGGTCATTAAGAGCAAGTTGAGCTTGTCATTGCACACATCTAAATAACATGTATTTGTCTTTCAAGCAGGGAACTGCAGATCACTTAACAAAGGTAGATGTATTGGTATCTTATTTGATCAATAACCCTTGACATGCTGTTCTGAAACATCAATAATGAGCGATCAGTATTCAAGAAACATGCAAAAGCCTGCTTGCAATCCTGCATTTTTGAGATGAAAGCAGTAATAGGAAATCATTTATAAAGTCTTGAGCTATACCATATATATATTTTTTTCTTTTTCTTTTTTTAATAAATATTATTTCAATCATAGTATAGATTTAGAAGTGTGTGGGTTTTGCCTGATACAAATGAATGTACCGACCTTATATGGTTGATTTTCTTTTACTAGAGAACCACCAAGTAATTATGTTCTCTGTTTGGTTCATGAGTCATATGTACTGTACATTAAACTGTAACTATTTTAGGGTTTAATTTTTATTTTTACCTTTTGTTTTGGTGTTTCTTCTCATATTGGTTTTTGAAGTCATTGAATGTATATAACTTATTTAATTATTCCATACTCTATATACAAGTTACTACTTACCTGCATATATTTAGCTAGCCTTTCTCATTTTCCTTTATAATAAGGAAAAACTGACATTAACAGCATTCAATTATCAATATCAAGTTAATGAAGTTTTGGTAAGACTTGGCAATTTTTGACACCAACTATATCATATTGAAATGCCCAAATTCAGCTTAAGATATCCCAATATGCAAGACTCATACTTGTTATTTAAAGGAAACATGACCTCTGCCTTTTTACATCAATGCATTGAAAAGGGATTTTCAGGATTTGAACGATATATCTCTTCTGTAATATCTCCTGTTTTGAGATAGATATTTGAATATTTAGTGACTATTGAGTTAGAAGCACAAAAACTCAATGACGCATAGACTGACTTCATATATGAATGAAAAATATATGTTAATTTCTCTTTGAATTTTATTAAAAAAAAAAAAAAAAGTAAAAAGTAAAAAGGACCCTATTTTCAACTTGTGCTGTGATTATTTATTTATATTTTAGCCTTCTTTTTGGTTGATCCGTCTTACTCAAATTTCTTGGCAATTGGTCAAAAGCACAAAAATGATTACAATCAAAAGCCTATAAATTAAAAACTTAAATGGTACTTAGCTTTCCAAAGACGAAATCATGTGTTATATAATAATTCTTAAACCTAATATGGTATTCTAAAGACGAAATCATGCCTTATACTATAATAGACAAATTACTATTTCAATCTCTTATTTTGTAGAAACTAATTAAATAATTTTTTTAATTTTGGTTCGTCAACAAATTAATCCTCCGTCACTTTTTATTTTTTATTTTTATCATTTCTTTCATCACTTTTTACTTTTTACAGTTAAAAAACATGTAAAAAAATTAAAATGTCCTTCGTTTAGTTATTATTATTATTTTTTTTATCTAAGCCATAAAAATGAAAAATTAACAAAAAAAAAAAAAAAAAAAAAACATATTACAATGCATATTCCTTTCTCAGAAATTTAAAAAAAAAAAATAGCAAGGATAAAGAAAATGCAAGAAAGAAGCAAACTTTAGGCAATATTATTTTTAAATTAAAAAAAAAAATTGAAAAGTGCAGAATCGGGAATTGAAGGTTACCTGATGCGCGAAGGCCGCTGCTGGATCGTGGATTGCAGCTAGCTGAGGCTTGTGGCCACTGGATCGTGAATCACAAGCTTTAAATGCAACAGGGGTCATCATGTTGGTGAATGATGAGCTTTTTGCAAAAAGCCAGTGACCATCATCATCACATGATTTTCTTGGCTTTTTGCAACATGATGATGATGGTGGATCTAAAACTTTTTAGCAAAACCAAGTGATTTTCTTGACTTGTGGCTGCTTGTACCAGTTTTGAATTACGAGTTGTACCAGTATTGTTGGTCATGAAGGGGAAGGCGGATTGTGACGGTGGTGGTAGTGGCAAAATGGGAGTAGAAAAACAGACGGGGGTATTTTGGATATTAAATATTATTTCTTTTTTAATTTTTTTAATGAAATTTTAAAAAATATTGAACATGAGTATTAATTTATTTAATTCAATGAAAAATTGTTTAATTAATTTTAAAAAAGAAGAAATATTTCGTTAATTAGATTAAATTTTAAAAATAAAATAATAATTTATTCTACGATAATTCCTCTCATCTAATTATTATTTGATTAAATCCTAGGGCAAACAACAAAAAATTAAGTATTTTTAGTAAATTTGCTAATTTTTACATAGATAATAATAAAATTTATATCACTAAATCTAGGAGGTGAATTTAATATGATACTTGAAGATGTGATATTACCTTAACACCAAGAAAGAATCTTGGTTTTGTAGAAGGATATATAAAAAAAAAAAAAAAATTTAAAAAAAAGTGTCCTAACAATAGATGAGGTAAGCTTGAAATGGTAGAAAAATTCCATTCTTTAAAATCCAAATTGAGCCAAATAAAAATTAAAGTTAGGTTAAATTAGTTGTATCAACTTTGATTAAGATGGTCTAAAATTAAGGAATTTTCTTAAGGATAAGTTTGGTTTGAAAAATATGTAAAGAGACAAAAAACTAAACAGCAAAACATCACTATCAAATGATATTAATACAGGTACTTTTAGAGCCTATAAATGAGAATGTTGTTACAAAGAATTCTTTAACTTGAAAACTAATTAATTCTTATCCATCTTTTCTTTATTAATTAGCCTATTTATGTAATTTATTAATGTTATTACTGAAATGGGTTTCTTGAAAATAGTCTTGATTTTATTACTAGTTTTGGTTTTGCAAAAAGGCACAAGAATTTCTGGGGATGGTGAGCTTCTTGTTCTTGACTATTACAAAGAAACCTGCCCTTTTGCAGAAGATATTGTTAGATATAATGTTGAGCTTGCTGTTCTTGAAAATCCTCGAATGGCTGCTTCTCTACTTCGATTGCATTTTCATGATTGTTTTGTTATGGTCAGGCCTCTTCATTAATCTCTTACGATACTTCTATCATTATGATACATCTTCTTGTTAAGAAAAGCATTATTATGTCAAATTCACTTTAAAATCATTTTTAATAGTCTAGCTTTAATCGATAAATTCAAAATGATACAATTGCAATTTGAAATAATTTTTACTAATAACATATATTTTTGAAAAACAATTTCAAATTCAATACCAAACAGATACGGTATAAGCATTAATATTAGATGATGATGATGGTAAAGAATGTTTGGCTTTAAATAGGGGTGTGATGCATCAGTGCTTCTAGATAGCAAAGGAGAGATGGTTAGTGAGAAGCAAGCAGGGCCTAACATAAACTCTTTACATGGATTTGAGGTGATTGATAAGATTAAGTATGAATTGGAAGAAGCATGCCCACTTACAGTCTCTTGTGCTGATATTCTTGCCATGGCTGCTCGTGATGCTGTTGCTTCAGTATGTAATATTCATTATATATTTCTATTATCTCCACCATTTTTTTTTAACAAATTGAATTAATTTGTTGTCCCATCAAGTACCTAGTTTTGATAATTTAATTTTGATTTAGGTCACTTAAATCAAAACTTTTAAGTTAGGATGTCAAGATTTTTTTTTAATTAATTATATCGGCTCTCATTATTTAAATCAATACTTTTATATCGTAATATTTTAAAAATAAATTGATTTTCTTAATTTTCTATTATATATATATATAGAAAAAGTTTGAAATTCTCTCCATACTATTTCATTTATCTTTTTTTTTTTTACAAAATTTTAAATTTTTTTATATAATTTTAAGT
This sequence comes from Vernicia montana, assembly GCA_949750685.1. Lineage (NCBI taxonomy): Eukaryota > Viridiplantae > Streptophyta > Magnoliopsida > Malpighiales > Euphorbiaceae > Vernicia > Vernicia montana. Next base: position 12,776 of record CATKHJ011238629.1, on the reverse strand, counting down.
ATTTAAAAAATTATTAAAAATAATTGGGTAATTAAATGTTAGAATATAATTAATATGGTATTTAATATGAATATTTAAGAGTTTATTTATTTATTTACATATAATAACTTTATTTGAACAAATTAAGTAAAAAAATAGAAATAAAACTATAAGAGAAATAAATAAATAAGTAAGATCTAATAATATTTTTGATACATTTTAATTGCTTTCATTTCCATATTCTCTCATAGATCTCTTTTTTTTTTTTCATTGAATTTTGAGATTGATAATCTAAATTTTTATATTACTACAAAAATATTGACAAAAAAACGGATTCAGAATTCTATTAAAACAATAATAGTTATTTATACAAAATATACAATAATTTTACATTTATATAATTTTTAGCATAATATTTATATATCTTCATTTTTATATGACATAAAAATAAATTAAAAAATATTTTGAATATCTTAAGAGTTTCTTTTTCAATTTTTAATTTTTATGTATAATAACTTTATTTGAATAAATTAAGTAAAAAAATAGAAATAATATAAGAGAAATAAATAAATAAGTAGGATAGGATAATATTTTTGATACATTTTAATTTTTTTCATTTTTATATTCTCCCATAAATCACTCTCTTTTTATTAAATTTTGTGATTCATAATCTAAATTTTTATATTATTATAAAAATATTAACGGAGAGACGAGTTTAGAAATCTATTAAAATAATAACAATTATTTATAAAATGTATATAATAATTTTGCATTTATATATATTTTTTAGAATAATATTTATATATCTTTATTTTTATATGATATAAAAATTAATTAATAGTGCGTTTAGATGATAAAGATTTGGACTTTGGATTTGAACCAAATCTCTTGTTGGATCATTAATATTAAATGAATTTGTATTTGATTCAAATACCTAATAAAATCTAACACTTTAAAAACTTAATATTTCAAATACTCTTTTTTATCTAATTAGTTCAAATCTACTAACTCTATCTTTAATCTAAAATTTCCATTTTTTTTTTAATTTTAAATATAAAATTTCAAATTCTTTATACTCTCCAAATAAGTGATTTACAAATTTATAAATTTCAAATCATAAATTTAAAATTCAAATTCATATGTTCAAACACATCCTAAAAAAATTTGAATGTCGGGCATGTTTTCTACTAGTTAATTGAGTGTTCCAACGCAAACACTAATGAAATTCATTACAGCAAAGAGTAGAAATGAAATATATATATATATATAGTAAGAATGACAATGGGGTGCGCCCGTCTCCTCCACATTAGAAATCAAAACAAGAAAAAAAAATATGTAGGCATCATTTAGAATAAATTATACGTAATAATTTAATTTAATGGATGATAAAATTTATATATTTGAAATAAATTTTAAAGTAATAGAATATATTTTAATTTTAATTTTATTATTTGAAATAATTAAAAATTTTTTAAAAAATATAAATGTATTTTATCATTAAATAGAAAGAGTTATGTTTAATTTTTTTTCAAGGAAGACTGAAGAGTCATGTTTAATTTAAGAAGTAAATAAATATATTCCATTTGACTTTTTGTGTCTAATAAAATTACCATAGTGCTTATAAAATCTTTTACTTATTAAAATCTATGAACATTAAATGTTGAAAAGTTTCTCTCTCTAAATATATAACAAAAAGACTCTTCCTCTCTATATATAACACCAAATTGTAACAAAAATTCAAAAAAAAAAAAAAAAACTCTCTCTATATATATAACATTTAATGTTCATAATTTTTAATAAAGGAAAAATTGTATGGGCACTATAGTAATTGTATTACACACAAAAAGTCAAATGGAGTATATTTAAGATTTTTAGAGTGTATTTAACCACTTTTTTAATTTAAATAAGGACATTTTAAATTTATAATATTAGGCTTCATTAAATAAATTGAATTCTTGCAAAATCATACCATTTTGAAATGATTTCATTTTTTTTAAAATGACTTTTTTTTTTTTGTTTTGAGATGGAAGAGATAATTTTCATTCATAAAAATAAATTACATGGTTAACAATAAATATAATATAAAATTTTACAAACTATAAATTATATTTTTGAATCCAACTCGAATGACAATCTTCATAAGTAGAACGATAACCATGTTGACAAAGCAATTAACTCTTTTTTTTTTTAAATCAAAAGAATTAAATTTTATTATATGAGAGATTCTTGTCTACACCGGGTGTATACACCAATTTAATGAAATAAGAATATGTGAAATAAAAAAGAGTATCTGTATATTTTCACTTGGTAAAAAATAGATAAAAAAGTGATAATGACTAAAATATCTCATCACTCATTGGTTTGATATATGAGATAAGCCTATACATTCAGTGTAAGCAAAAAAATTTTTTATTATACATTTACAAATATGAGAATTGACAAAATAAAATTTTGTTGAATTAAATTCTTACAAATTTTGAGTTTCCAAAGGAGGTAATAGGATTAGGATACATGCCAGTATCATCATTTTATTATTTTATATATATATATATATATGCTGGTAAATGAATGTTAATCTTGATCATTTCATGAAAGAGAGGAGGTCCAAGATGGGAAGTTTGGCTAGGCAGGAAGGACTCCTTGAAAGCTAGCTTTGATGGTGCCAATCAGTTCATACCTGCTCCAAATTCCTCTCTGGAGACCCTCATTGCCAATTTTAAACATCAAGGCCTGGACATTGGAGACTTGGTTACTTTATCAGGTAAGTTATTATATAGTCAATTAAAAAAAATGTAACAATTTTCTCTTTAAATATGACAATTTTTCTGCATATCATATGACCTTAGGTTAGTCATGGGCACGGGTTGATGTCAAACCCCAAATCAGCTTAGAATCGGACAACTGGTTTTGGTTCATTTTGAGCCGGCTAGACCAATTCTGGTTATGAATTTTTATGAATTAATCTTTATATCCTTTATAAGAAAAAAAAAATGGTTGGAACTATTGAAAACTAGTTGAATTACCGCTTATAAATTAAATTTTTTAAAAATATATTATTATTAGAGTCAACTAGAAATCGATTAGAGTTAGAGTCAGATAAGTCTGTTTGCTTAATTTAAAGAGTAATTGAACTAATTACATCAATTAATCGTTTAATTAATAGATTGACTTATTGATCTAATTTTTTTAGATTAATTGGATTTTAATTGTGGTTTGAACTCACAAATTATTTTATTACTACTTATTGATCAATTATAAAAATATTGACAACATGCTCACTTTAAAAAACAAATGGTCTATCTAACAGGTAGTCACACAATGGGGAAGGCAAGATGCTTAAGCTTTAGGCAAAGAGTATATGATTATGAAGTGAGCCCAGAAGAAAATTATGATAAATACAAGAGATACACAACATTTAGAAGAATCCTACGGTCCATGTGCCCAAGATCAGGAAGAGACAATGAATTAGCACCGCTCGATTATAATACTCCAGCTAGGTTTGACAACCATTATTTCCTTAATATTCTTCAAGGTAGAGGCCTATTAGGGTCTGATAATGTTTTGGTCACAGAAGACACTGAAGGGGAGATAATAAAACAAGTATGGGTTTATGCCTCTAATCAACACCTTTTCTTTGATTCCTTTGTAAATTCTATAGTTAAGATGGGAAATATAAATGTACTCACAGGAAATGAAGGAGAAATTAGGGAAAATTGTAGATTTGTCAATGCCTAGGAGATTTAATTAATTTTAGAATTTATTTGTCATTTCTCTCCCATCATTTTTCTTCCGTTCTTTTTCAAAATTTTCTCTTTGGACTACCGCAACGACCTTCTTCGTTATATATAGAACTGCATAAAAATTAATCAAATCGATCAAACCGAATTGATCCAATTCAATTCAAACCAAAAATTATGGTTTAAGTTGTTTCATGGTTGGTTATGGTTTTAAAATTTTTATAAACTGAATTTTTGGTTTGATTTTGGTTTAAAAAAATGAAAATCCAATTAAATCGAACCGAATCCATAATATAATAAAACTATGTATTTTTTAGATATATACTTTACTAATATGAAAATTATTCTTTAAAGTTTTTAGAAGTTAAAAATATCTACTAAATTTTTATATTTTGGAGGATTTTTATATTGTTATTTTGATCCCTCCTAATTTCTTGGGAAATATTTCATTCTAATTTCAAGTACACAATATGAAATTTGCTTTTTTTTATTTTATTTTTTTTTATTTTTATATAGTATTGATAAAGTTAATTGTTATCTAGTAATATGATTTTATTTTAATATTTGTTAAATTTCTATGATCTCTTCAATTTTTTATTTTATTTATTTTTTTCTTTTGTCAAACTGACTATTCAAACCTAATTCAAATAGTTTTGGTTTGGATATTTTTCAATATTACTTGGTTTGGTTAAGAGTTGAAATATTTAAAAATCGACTTTATTAATTTGGTTAAAAACATTTACTCTAAACCAATCAAACCGAACCATGAACACTCCTAGTTATATACATATATATTTTTTCTTTTTTCTTTTAACAAATAATATGGAAATTTTATTAGATTTTAAAACTTTGAAATGATCATGCTATACAATAAAAAATTACAAAATAAATTTTAAAAGTATAGTAAATGATTTATATTAATTAAAATAAAATAAATTTGATATTTTATAAATACTTTTTTATGCTATTAAATTTATATATAAATAAATTATGTAAAAACATATAACAAATTAATATTTAGTTTAGATGGAAGTTACCTTAAAATTTTAATAAGAGATTATAAATTCAACTCTCAATTGAAGTAAAAAAAAAAGGAGTAATTTTTTAAAAAACATTTTCTGACCTATTCAGGTCAACTCGTGACCTGACCCAAATGGTCATTAACAACTCGATTCAAAAAAATTTGGATTATTTTAGATTTTAGTCAAATTTTGGTTGAGTTTTGATTCTCATTTTTCGATCGGGTTTGAATCGGGTAAAAAATCATCACTTTAAGTGAAACATTTATATTGGTCCAGCTAAGAAAAAAAGAATTTTTAGCAGAAGTAAAGACAATTAACAACATACACCATGTAAGTCTTGTGAGGCTTGTAGAATTTTGTGCTGAAAATTCACACAAACTTTTAATCTATGAATATGTGAACAACGCCAATATATTTTTGTACCCACCCCGCTTCGGGGAAGGATAAGGCAGGTAAACCCGTTTTTATTTTTTTATTTTTATTTCTTTAAAAATAATTATTAAATATTATTTTTTCATTTTGCAGTTAAAAAATAGTATATAGGGTAATATATATGTAGTTTGAGAAAGTCACTCTTTAGTTTCGGAGGTTTCATTTTGTTACACTAAATAGTTATTTTGTTACTTTTTTCATTAAAATTATATGAAAAGTCTAAAATGCCCCTCATTTGCAATTAAATTTTCTATTGCAACTATATTTCTTCAATCATTCATCACAATACACACACTCTCTCTCTACAAATTAAACTAAAATTCAATCAACAAATCAAATTCAACAAATTAATCACAAATCGAAGAGCACTGAAATCAAATTCAACAAATTAATCAAAAATGAATTTATATATTAAACAAATTAAAATTACGTCAGCTCTACTTGCTAAAGCGTATGTGGAAATAGACCTTGATTTGTCTGATTTCTTAAAACGTTGCATCAAGCAGGAACCTCAGACCTAGAATCGTCCAACTCTGAACACGCATTTCCTTTCTTCAGGCATACGTATCCACCAAAGGCATTCATCTTTCTTAGAATTTCTAACGTAAACAAATTAATTCTAGGACTTTATTACAAATTTAATCCATTAAATTTACATCTCATAGATTGATTTAAATAATAATGCAAGATTTCCAACGAACAAAGATCCAATACCAATTCGCTCTTACAAATTTTCAACCAAAATCCTCACAAATCACAATTTAACGATTTTAAAAAATTAAAAGGCAGAAATAATTAATTAAATTAAATAACACATACCTCATTTGTGAAATTTCTTTGTGGATCTGCAAGAATTTTACTTTCTGAGTATTGGAGAATTGAGGTTTTCTTAGCTGCAATTGTCCATTTCTTGGTTTGTAGAATCTTAAATTTTCAAAGAAATTTCTAGGTAGATCAATTTTTGTTACTTTGAGTGTGAGAGAGATATACATATTGATCGGGTATAGATTTTTTATTATTGGAATGGGCTGGACTTCTTATATGAATTGCTTTAAAAATCTTATCAAGCCTACAAGACAAGTAACGAGCTTGAGAGGGCCAAGCCTTTTTGCTTGGCGAAGGCTCTCTGATACTTAAGTTTGCAATAGATGTCTCTCTGGCTATCAGGAAGAAATGAACTTCCTATTAGCCAATATATTTTTAGTGATAGAAGGAGATGAGGGTATGAAGAATTAGCTACCTTCTCTCTTAGGTCTCTTCTAGCTTTTATACTTAGATTGTTTAGTAACTTGTTGAGGAAGGAACGCACTCTTCCCCAAATTCATGATGAATAATCTTGCTTTTCTTAGTTGGTGGACGACTTCTACTGTCAGAGATGTAGACCTTTGGGTATTGGTAGACACTCAAGTCTTAGTTCTGATGAAAGGCTAGGTAGGTATTGATCTTTTTGTCATGAGTCACTTCTTAAGACGGCCTTCATTAAATGTTGAATGACATGTGCTACAGTGGTGATTCACATGACTCCTTTCTTATTGGCGAGAAGGATTGGAGGGCTAAAGGAGCACCTCGCCTATCGAGGTGGTATTCTTTTGATCAACAGACTGCTTTGGATGAGCCTTTTCATATTGGGCCTAGGTCAGGGTTTTTTAATAAATTGGGCTTTAATTAAGACAGGCCCAATTAGGAGCATGGTCAACTTTATTCCTTATCACATACCAAGCTTTGTTTTAAGAAATCTTGAACCCATTTGCGCCGATTAGTCTCACAGTCGCTGGTGGCAATATTGCCAATTGAGATGCCATTGACGTTAGAAGCTTCAACCAGCAACAAGCCCAAGCCTTTGTGCCATCTCACAATCCGCATTGGTTCCATTTGATCGACGATGAGACCAACGATGGGTGAGAAGGAGTTGTGAGCTTTGGTGATGGTGGGACCAGTTTGTGATGGGTGAGAAGGAGGTAGCCCGAAGGGATGAGCTTCACTCTTTCTGATATGTTTTCTAATCTTTCATTTTTTTTCTTTAATTTGTTTTTTAGTATTTTCTTTATTTGTTGTTGATTTTAGAATTTCGTGATAAATTTTTGAATTTGTTAATTGCCATCTTTGAATTTGAATATGTAGCTATCATTTGTTCTTTATTCTACTAGTAAGGAAAGGGTGGAGGGTAGAGGATGTTTAAGGCATTAATTTTTTTTTTTTTAAAATTTTTTTGACGGTAAATTGTAGAAAATTTTAACAGAAGGACTATTTAATATAACGAAATGAAACCTCAGGGACTAAAGAGTGACTTTCTCAAACTGTAGGGACCAAGTCATTAATTTAAGCAAACCTCAGGAACTAAATCGTAAATTACCCTACATATATATTCATTTATATATTTTTTCTCTATATTCATAAAATATAATTTATCTTTTACATAAAAAAAAATAAGTTATAAATTAAAAAAATAATATATTAAATATATATATAATATTTGAAAAATTAAATATATATAATTGGGTCAGATTATATCATTTCCTGCCCCGACCCGAACTCGACTCGGATTTAGAATTTAAACCCGCCCTGCCTATTTAATAAACAGGACGGGTATCCAGTGGAGCGGATTAAATTGTCATCCCTAGTTAGGAAGAAAGTAATCCTAAATATTACAAATGGGTGGGTATATATTCATGAAGATTGCAAAATGAGAATTGCTTATTTAGATATAAACCACAAAATATTCATCTCGATGACAAATTTGACGCTAAATTATCTGATTTTGGTTTGGTAAAACTAATTGACAAGAATCAAAGTCAAGTAATAAATCAAATAAGAGGAATGCCAGGCTATGTAGCTCTTGAATGGTTGAGCGAAATGATTACAGAAAAGATTGATGTATATAGCTTTAGTGTTGTCATCTTGAAAGTAGTTTGAGAAAGAAAAATATTGAACCTAAATTAACAAGACCTTCTGCCCATGGTAAAACAAAAGGCATTAGAAAATTGACTAATTGACTTGGTTGACAAATGTAGTGAATAAATGCAGTAGAACATAAAACTAGCAGAGAAGAAAAGAATTATCATTTGATGCTTACATAATGACCCCATTATAAGACCTTCAATGTCTATGGTGGTGAAAGTTTTAGAAGGTGTGATGATAAACCTATATCTGATTATAGATTTTTAACATCTACTATAATAGAAGCTCCAATGAAGTAGTGATTGTAGTATCAAATCTACAACCAACATTAAAATTCATGACAAGACCTAAAGTTGACCCAAACATGTTAAAATTGACTTTACCTTAATGGTTACCCATGACCTGACCCGAAATTTTTTAATTCATTTTGACTATGAATCATTTTGGATTTTAAAATGATTCGAGTTAGGTTTTGACCCTAATTTTTCAAGCGAGCTCGGCTCAAATCATAAGTTTTCACCCATAAGTAAAATGTTTAGATTAATCCAACAAAAGAAAAAAGCATTTTTAGCAAAAGTGAAGACAATAGACAACATACACCATGTCAACCTTATGAGGCTTATAGGATTTTGTACTGAAAATTCACACAAGCTTTTAGTCTATGAGCATATGAGAAATGGATACTTAAATAAATGAATCTTGAATAGAAATCCAAAAACTGCTTTAGAATGGAAAATCGGGAAGAAGGTCATCTTAAATATTGCAAAGGGGCTGACATATCTTTATGAAGATTGCAAAATGAGAATTGCACCTTTATATATCAAACATTAAAATATTCTTTCAAATGATAAATTTGATATCAAATTATCTGATTTTTATTTAGTAAGGCTAATTGATAGGAATCAAAGTTGAGTAATAACTCAAATATGAGGAGCACCATACTTTATGGCTCCTAAATGATGGAGCATAAACATCATAAAAAAAGGTTGATGTGTATAGCTTTGGTGTAGTCATCTTGGAAGTAGTTTGTGGTAGAAAAAGGTTAGGCCTAAATCAGCAAAACTTTTTGCCCATAGTGAAATAAAAGGCAGAAGAAAATAGACTAATTGACTTGGTTGACAAATATAGTGAAGATATGAAGCAGAACATAGAAGAAGCAGTGAAGATGATAAGAATTACCTGTAATACCTTAAGAATTTGTAAGAGTTGTTACTTATAGAGTACGAGGATATGGGAATGGTGGACACTCTGTTCAAGCGAGTGTCTGATATCGAAGACGAGTTATTGATAAGTGGAGCTTCGATGATGGGAATAAGTCTTGAAGATGAGGTGAAGTGTTACGGAAGTAGATAAGACAAGGATTGGTTACAAGGATGAACTTCGCAATCGAAGAGAAGTCTAGATAAATAGATGAGCTCAGTGTAGACGAGGACAAAGATGAGCAAATGACTTGGTATGGATGAACAAGTAAAGGACTCGGCACAGGCGAAGCTAACATGAGGGTTTGGTACAACGAGGCGAACAGGGTAAGTTAAGTTGAGGAGTTCGGTACATATGAGACTAGTCAAGGAACTCGATGACGAGACTGAGGATGCTGATGCACTGACGAATTGACCTGAGTAAGTCAAAGCTGAGTAAAATGAGGACGAGCTGTGGACTAGATGATAGGGCTTCAAATGTTTGTATAGGTTTTCGAGGTGAGTTGATAGGTTCGTATTTGTTTAGACTTGTGCAATTTATAGTTTTAGTTGAATTTATGATAGTGGAGTTAAATAATGTCAAATTTTGTGTAGATAGGGTTGGAAATCATCTACCACTGACCATTTCCAGAAAATTGAATGGCCAGAAATAAAAGTTACCTTTCAAAGCAAAGTTTCCTTTCCAAATAAAAGTTACCTTATCGATGCAATTTACCTTTTTCATAAACGACTGTTGACCGGATTTATGTCATTCAAATAGTATTTAATTATTATTTGTTTTCTATATAAAGGCTCATAGACTATTTCAGTAACTACTATGAATGGTTACATTTTTTTTTCTCTTTCTAAAAAACTTAAGGTTCTGTATTTTTTTCAAATCTCTAAGTCCCAATTAGATTCAGATCTAAACCTGGTTTCTTTCACTGACCCTTTTCTTCAAAAAGAATTAGCCAATCTTCCGATTAAACCTGAGATCCAAATGGTAGATGGTTCTCCCAGATTTCTTAGAAGAGCTCTAAGTAGATCTAGATGGTAGATTTGTGGATTCAGTGAGCCCAAAGACAGTAGATGTTGAACTTGATGATGATTAGGGAATTATTAAGAAGGCCATTAGGGCGGTGATTTGATTTTATTGGAGAAGCTAGAGTTAGTAAGGTAAGATATTGTCACACCCCGATGTCGTGTCCAAACCTGAACCACACTACACGCAAGTACACAAGGCTATTGTAGCTAGGATGAACACCCAATGTTGTATCTCTCAAGGAAGCAAATGGTAAGATGATAAATTAAATTGCAAATTAAAACGCAAATGATAAGCAAATATTCTTAAACATTCTAATTTAATGATTGCTTTTGAGTTTGAAGAAATGAGATTTGAAAATTAAGAATATTAAAATGCTTGGATACTTTGTTACGTAATTAATTGAGAATGGTTCTAGGGTGTTCAACTTCACCTATTTGGGGTCCTTGATGAATGGAATGAATGTCTAGGGAGACGCAAATAATCAATTGAGAATTCCAAAACCCTAATCAACCTAAATACACCTGAGCCAATTAAAGGATTTTTAGAACCTAATTAACTATAAGCATGCATAGAATCTGACACTAGGCTGGTAGACAAATCCTAAGTTCATTATTCTAGTTCCAGTATTAATTTTCTCTGTCAGATCCTTCAATTGACAACTAGGTAATACTATGTAGTGGCCAATCACTAGTATTAATCAATTAATCTAGAATAATGACATGTCCCCCCTATTCATTCACCCAAATAAGATCCATATAGAACCCTAGAATTAAAGAAATTAGTTTATCATGACAACAAGATAAACAACAATTCTTATATAAGCAATGTTAACCATGATAGATTATAAGTAATTAAAATATTGATTGAAATTGCAATAAAGAAATTGAAACAAATCTGTTAGGGATTAAACTTGGCTTAATATGTCTTGCACCAAAAATTCAACACCTTTAATGAACTAAAATCTAACCAATACGTGTTCAATTATAAGAAATGAATGTGAATTTAGAAGAGTTGTCACTTTCTTCCTCCTTCAATTCCACAAAAGCTCCTTCTGTTGCTAGAACGTCTTGGTAATGGTGTCCTCTCTTTAATTGAAGAGAAAAAGATATTTTTATAATGAAACCCTAATTTTTTCCACATCAACGTGAGATCCACGGCCATGGACCAAGTTTCCACAACCGTGACCATGTTAATGAAAAAGTTTGCGGATTTTAGGACTTCTTCCACGAGCGTGGATTCTGGCCGTGTAACTTACTATATGCTCTTGAATCTTCAATTCAACATTTTGGTTTATGTATTTTCAACTCCTATCTTTTCTTGCTTCAAAATACTTTGAAAATATTCTCTTTTCGTACACCATTGAAGAATTTAGCCTAATTAAATCAATTTAGCTTTGTTGAATGAGTTGAATTTTGTGATGACTCAGTTTATGACTCGACCCAAAATTTTGGGAGCCTTGACCTGAAGGGGATTTTCATTGAGGTTTTTGGTGGAGACGGAGAGCGAGAGCCAATACCCTTTTTATCATATTTGGAGCGACCCAGTTTGTTGGTTGGAATTTATAAATATTTAGTAATTAGGGTTATAAATTTGCTTTGTAATCAGCTCTCACATAAATAAAGAATTCTCTCTCCCTGCCCACGGACGTAGGTCAAATTGGCCGAACCACGTAAATCTTTGTGTTATTTTTCTTTGTTTTATTTCTTCCATATTACTATTTGTGTGACAAGTGGTATCAGAGCTCAAGATTGTTCGAATCCAGGGTAGTGTTGTTGAAGATGTCTCTCAATAAATTCGAAATTGAGAAGTTCAATAGGTCGAATGATTTCACTATATGAAAGGTGAAGATGAAGGCTCTTCTGGTTCAATAGGGGTGCGCAGCAGCATTAGAAGGAGAAGAGAAATTGCCTACAGAGATGGAAGCAATAGAAAAGGCTGCGATTCTATCAAAAGCACATAGTGCAATTCTATTGAGTCTGGGTGATGAAGTCTTAAGGGAAGTGGTTGATGAATCAACTGCGGCTTCGTTATGAAAAAAGCTTGAAGGTAAATATCAAAAGAAATCCCTAACAAATCGTTTATATCATAAACAATGTTTGTATACCTTGAGGATGACAGAAAGTACACCTGTTAAAGATCATATTGACAATTTTAATCGAATCATCCTTGATTTACAAGGTGTTGGGGTTCAAATTGAGGATGAGGATCAAGCCATAATTCTTCTGTGTTCCTTGCCTAATTTATATGAAAACTTTGTTGATACTATGTTGTATGGAAGAGAGACTATTTCTATTGGCGATGTGAAAGATGTTTTGCAGTCCAATAAATTAAAGAGAAAGGTCTCTGGCTCATATGAAGGTGGATCAAATTTAGGTCTGGTTGTTACTAGGGCCAGGAGCAAGGAAAGGGATGGTGGAAACAAGAGTAAGTCACGATCGAAATCAAAGTCCAACGGACCTCGATGCTATCACTGTAAAGAGCATGG
>CATKHJ011238280.1:0-24945 GCA_949750685.1 Vernicia montana | reverse complement strand
AATGCTATGAAATATGCATAAGCCACATATTTTTTTCAAATTGCATCAAGCAAACACAAGTATCATATAAATTCACTAGAATTATAAAATAATTGAACAATCTTTTTTCTGAAATTATTTACTATACCTATTGGCTTGCTTATTTAAGTTCCAAGTTTATTTTTCTTGTTTTGAATATTCAAACAAATGGTTAAATATGAGATTTGAATTTTAATATTCACTTTTAAATATTTTTAACTCTTTTATGAAATTAAATAATTTCACTTTTTACTTGTAGAATAAGACATCAATAATTTATTATTCTTCAATAAAAAAAATAAAAAGTTATATTGTTTGTGTTACATTAATCGGAAATAAAATATGGTTCGATTGTTACTAAATTCAATTATATGTGGAATTTAAACATATTAAATAGATAAAATAATAATTATGGTTTCATCTCATCATTAGTGGTGTCAGGTCTGGTGCGCTTTTCAAACTTTACCTTTTATATATTGTTTTTTTCTTTTTTTTTTTTAATATTTTAAGATGAACCATTTTTATATATATTTTTTTAAGAGACCATTTTTCCACTGTTAATACCTTAATAAAGGAATATATTCTAAACAAATAACAAACAAATAAGAATAAAGCCACTTGATTATTATTTATTTATTTTGAATTGAATTGAATTATATTTTGCTTATTCGATATGCATATATTAATCTAATGATATAAAAACATATAAAGAAAAAAAAATATCGATATTTTTTTATTGGATAAAAAATAAATAAAATAAACATATTAGTTAAAATATCTCATTAGTTTGGTGTATGTGATAAAACTAAGCATGTAAACTCCGTTTATTTCGCGAAAAATAACTTATTTTTAAAAAATATTTTTTCAAAAACTAATTTTCTGTTGTTTTATTACAATATTAAAAATTATTTAAAATATATTAAAATTTTAATTTATAAAATTATAAACATATTTAAATTTATTATAATTTTGTAATTTTAAAATTTTATTATTAAGTATGAGAAAAATTACATAAAAATAATAAATTTGGTGGTCTCCGATGGCTAGCAGTGGTTAGCGGCGGCCGGCGTTGGTCATCAATGGTCGCCGGTAGTAAATATCGGTGATCGACGAATTAATAAATTTACATTAACATATATTTTTTTTTCATTATAATGAGTTCGTCAAAATCTGAAAAATGACTTTTCGTTTTGAAAATAGAAAGTTATTTTCCTTAAAAAAAAACTTAGTTTTCTATTGATAAAAAAATATTTGTTATTGACTAATTTTTCAAAAAATTTCAAATGTCAGAAAATATAAAAAATGTTTTTCAAAAAAATATTTTTCGTGAAATAAATGGAAGCTTTGTGTAGAAAATTTTTTTTGGATTAATTGTTACTGTGCAAACGCTCTCAAAACATGGCATTTTTTAATATTTTTATTTTTTTGGATTAGGAGGTCAGCTAATAAATCTATAGACTGGATAGCAAAATCTTTACAAAATTGCTTCTTTTCTCCTATTTGACATATTATTCCTCTTAAAAGATTGAAATCTATTTTGTATTTAGATATTTCTTCTTCTTCTTGACTTATGAAAAGTTTATTTGGAAAAAAAAAAAAAAAAAACATGGCATCCTCTTCCTCCGTACGATCTTTGACACCACCAACTCCATGTATCAGATTTAACATAAAAACATAATGAACAAAATATAATTCTAAAAAAAATTATTATGCAGCATAATAATCATTGAATTTTAGAGTAAATTAAACAATCATAATATTTTTATGATTTGGTGAAAAAAAATATATATATTTTTATGATTTAAAATATATACCAATATATAAATTTATATTTCAATACGATTAATAATGATATATTAATTCAACTCAAAATGCAAGACTTTCGGATTAAACAGGATTAATCTCACTTTAACCCTATGTTTGGAAAGAAGGAAAATAAGAAAGGAAAGAAAATAAGAGAGGAAAATAAAAAAGGAAAGTAACTTTTCTTTGTTTGGAAAGAGAGGAAAATAAAGAAATGAAGGAAAATAAACTTTATTTTTCATCCTATATTTTCTCTTCATTTTGGAAGGAAAATGAAAATAAAGAGTAAAAAGAAGAGGAAGGAAAGTAACTTTATTTTCTTTCCTTTATTTTCCACTCATCCAAACAAGTGAGAGGAAAATAAAGAGGGAAAATAAAATTTATTTTTCCTCTTTATTTTCTTTCCTCTTTAGGAAAATTTCTAAACATAATGTAAAGGTGTGAATACATCAGTGTAAGATTAATCTCACTTCAAACGTGTGAGAAAACCAGTGACTAGTATAAAAATAAATAAATAAATAAATAAAAACTCATGACTATTTTTTACGGTGTAATTTCATATTATGACAATGCATTTTTAATTTCCTATTATCACAATGCATCTTTCTCGGTAACAAATATAAGTTACTTTCTTCAAAATATGAAAATTGATAATATAGAATTCATTTAAAATGAATTCTATAAATTATGTGCTTTCAAAAACAGGGGATAGATAATAAGTTATGGCTAATAAGTTTTTTTTAGATAATGATGGCTAATAAGATTTGACTCTAATGAGTAATGATATGTAATTTTTTTGACACATAAGAATTTTTTTTTTTGACATTTGTACTTATTTTTGACATATGAACATGAGCTGATATATAATTTTATATTTTTTTATCATTATTTTTTTTTGAATTATTATGTCAGTACATTAACAAATATATTACTTTTCTAATTAAATAAATATTTTAATCCTAAAAGTTAGCATGTCAACCAATAAGTTAGTTTTCTAATTAAAACAATGATTCTTAATCCTAAAAAATATTAATTGAATTTTTAATATTAGTTTATACAAATATAATTAATATATTAATTAATAAATTAACAAAATTTTCTCATCTTATATGACATATTTTCAATTATACCTTTCATTGAAATTTTATTATATATATTCAATTTAGTATTAGTTAAATTTTATATATATACATATTT
Source organism: Vernicia montana (assembly GCA_949750685.1). NCBI lineage: Eukaryota > Viridiplantae > Streptophyta > Magnoliopsida > Malpighiales > Euphorbiaceae > Vernicia > Vernicia montana. Next base: position 21,927 of record CATKHJ011238280.1, on the reverse strand, counting down.
TTTAAATAAAGAATCTAATTTAAATTTTACAAATTAAAAATATTTAAAATCAAAATAATAAAAATAGTCGCGCAATGCGCGGCAAACGACTAGTATTCATTAATATCGGGATATTATTTAGGTTTTTTTTATATAAAAAAAATGAAACTTGAAATCTGACATTGATTGTTAAAGTGACATTATTTTTTAATATTATATAAAAATATTTAGAATTAATATTAAAATAATATATATTTCAATTTCTACTAATATAGGCTCTGTTTGAAAAATTTCATTTGGTAGAATTTTAATTCATTTTTATCAATGGAATTGAATTGAATTGTTGTGCAATAAATATTTTCAAACATTATATACATAGATAATGAATTCAATTAATTTTATTTTTTTAATTACTTTATTTATTTAACTATAGATAACAATATTAAAATTTTAGAAGGTTAAAATATATATTTATATAATTTGATCGATTGATTATAAATCAAGTTTTAATTAAATTAAAATTTTTGTAAAATGATATAATTTCTATTTAGTTTGAAGTTATTTCTACTTTATATTAAAAGAATTGAATTCTATAAATTACATTTTTGAAATTATGAAAATTGATAAAGTATAATTCATTTGAATTGAATTATTGAAAATTTGAATTTTCAAAACAGGGGTTAGATAATGAATTATGGCTAATAATATAATTTTTTTAGGGTAATTTATTATTTAGTCCCTGTGTTTGGGCTAATTCACACTCGAGTCCCTTTATTTTTAAAAATCAATTATGTCATTCTTGTATTTTGAAACCGTTAACATTTTGATCATTCCATCTAAATTTTTTTACCTTTTCCGTTAAGGCCATGTGAAATGACTAAAATACCCCTTATTTTAGTCTTTATTCACCATTTCTACCATTATTACAATACCATTGGCATCAGAATGCATTATAATCAAAATTTCAAACTGTTTCTCAGCTGGTGGCTTCCCTTTCGAATCCATTAACTCAGGCAATTCAATATCCACAAAAAAAAAATAATAATAATAATAAATTAAAAAAAAAATCAAATTAATAGTTGGGTTCCCAAATGAATTTGAATGCATTTAAACACTACAAAACACAGAAAGAGATGGTGGGAAAATAATTTTAGTGGTTAAATTAATTTCTTATTTATCTGTGGAAAATTCACTATCACCAAAACAACACAATCACTAATCAAATAATTGAAGTAAAATACAACCTCATTACTTGGATTTGATTCTTCTATTTCTTCAAAGAGTTGTTGCAGTGTATTTGATTCTCCTATCAGTGCAGGTTCTATATTTCTCTCTAAATCACAGTGATCAATGGCACTTCAGCTACTATTGAGGCTGTAAGTAGGTTTAGAGAAAGAGAAAGATAGAGAGAGAGATGGAGAGAGAAAGATCGACAGAGAGAGAGAGAAAGAGAGGGCCAGAAATCACCTGGCCTAGTCATGAAGGTTGAACAGCATCGACACCCAAAATGTGTCGTTTTCCGGCACCAACAGTGAGGTCGAACGGCACCGGCAACAAAACCAAGCCCATTAGTGTTGGGAAGTCCAATACACCCACTAACAACACCAATTGTGTCAGAGTCCGGTGAGATAACAAGGAGCCCACCACCAATCGAAGAGGAGAACTCATCGATACTGAAGCTTTTCCCTTGGCCGGACTGGACCAACACAAATCACGAAGAGGTGATGCAATTTTCTTTTTCTTTTTGTAGGTTGAGATCAAGAAGGAGAGTCAAAAAAGCCTAACGCTTTGTTGTCCTCTTCGAAGTATTATAATGATTCGAGTCCTCCATTTGGTGGTGGATATGGTGATGCATATGATGGATTTGGAGGCAGTAGCAGCATTGGCGGTGGCAACTGTGGTGGTTCGTATAAGTCTAGTGGGGAGTTATGGACAGAGAGGCAAAGGAAAGTGAGAGAGAGAGAGAGGAAAGGATATTTTAGGTAATAAATATATTATTATATAATAAAATATTAAATTCAGAGTTGATTAACAGAAAAATCACCAAAAATTGGATGAAAGGACCAAAATATTAACGGTTTCAAAATATAAGGATGACATAATTGATTTTTAAAAATAAAGAGATCTGAATGTGAATTAGCCCAAAACATATTGACTAAATAGTAAATTATCCTTTTTTTTTTATTTATTTATAGATAATGATGGCTAATAAGATTTGAGTCTAAGCCATGATAATAACTATCTATATTCATTAATATTGGGTTATTATTCTTCTAACTATTATCATTTGCTGATTTATTTTTTTAATTACGTACCTTTGATTTTATGCAAAATTGTATTTTAACAATAAACTACTATAATAGATCACATGTATACATTATTTTGAAAAAAATAAGATAAAGAAAATAAAATCAATGTTTATGTTGGGCCATTGCCATATGAAAATGTCATAGCATTCTTCACAAGCTTTTAAATTTTTATTTTTCTTTATTTTAGCGAGTATGTCCAATTATTATATTTTTAAAATTTTTTTAAAATATTTCTCCATCTCTAAAATTTTTTAAAAGTCATAATCTATCTCCTTAAATTTAAGTAGAGAGAAAATGATTTTTAAGAAATTTTTTTTATTATTTTTCTCTTCAATATTTTAATTTTTAATTTTTAATTTCATTTCTTTCATTTTTAAATTATTATTAATCAAATTTTTTTATTATTAAATTACTATATTGTTATTAAAATATTATTTTATAATATTTTATATTTGATTATTTTTTTTTTAGTTGTAAAAAATTTATATACAGTAGAAGAAATGATACTGAATATAATAATAATAATAATAATAATATTTTGTTATAATATTTTTAAAAAAATTATATTTTTTTACTGTAAAAAATTTTATATAGAGTAAAGAAAATAAAATTATAAATTTATGTATAAAGAAATATAATTGTATATTTATTAGTAAAAAAATAAATAGAAAGTGTTTAGGTGAAATAAAGTAAAATAAAAGTTGAATTATTTATAATATAATTAGAGGAAAATACGGGGTATTTTCGAATATGCATTCAGAATTGCAGAAAAAAAATTCAGAGAATAGTGGGCACTGGGCACGTAAATTTAAGAATATCTCCAACCAATCCTAAAATCCCAGCAAGTAGGCCAATTGTTAGAGGCAACTTGCATGTTGCAAAGCAAAACTCAAAATCTAACTGTCGGTTCCAACACCCGCCAATATATATATATATAGAAAAAAGAAAAAGGAAAAAAGAAAGAAAGAAAGAAAGATTCTAACGAATCTATGTAGTGATCAAGAATTCATTTCTTTAAAAAAGGCAACTCCTTGAAAGACCCTTTGATTTTGATTTTGCTATCTGCTTTCTTTCTTTATTGGGTGCTTTTTTTTTTTTTTTTTTTTTTTTTTGTTTCTTTCCCTATTGAATTTTTAGATTCAGAGAATTATATAAACGCTGGCTGTGAGACATATAATTCTTGAGGAAGAGAGCGTATCGCTCTTGGTAGGAGAAGGGGGTGACAGCCATCACCACCGCCACAACAATCACTGCCACCAAGAGCAGAGAATAATAATAATGGATGGGGATAAAGAAGGTTCTTGGCCAAGAAAAGTGCATGATGAGGAACAGTTAGAGGTTGAGATTCCTGAAAGTGCCCATCAGATTAGTACTGGTTTGTTGGTTTCTCTTTTCATACATTCTTCTTTTTCTATATTGGGTTGGGCTAGTTTTATTCTGTTTTTGGATTTTCTGTTATCTTTCTAGAGATATACATGGTCTTTCTTATCGTGAAATGCGGTGTTTAACAGTTTTAATTTTCTGGGATTCTTGAAAATTGTGTGTTTTGTTTGTACCCTTTTTTCATTAACCGTATTAGATGCTGAAACCATCTTAATTTTGCTTAGAAATTGTGTTTTTGATTGCCCTTTTCAATCTTTAGATTCAGTTTTTCCTTCTGGGATATGTTAGGAGAGGTTAAATATTATATTCAACCATTTCTAGTTCATTTGGCTATTTGAATATTTTGTTTGAACATGTTACTGAGAAAATTTGTAAATATGGTTTGCCTCACTTGGGTATTTGTCAATTGTTTCCATCTTGATGCCCCTCCAAAAAAATATATAGGAAAAGGGAGTTCATGTTTCTGGGTAATCTTTTATATTTAAGCAGAACTTTACAGTATTAAGAGGTTATTGTTATCTTTTAAGCTCATTTAGTTTTTCTCTTGCAATTTACAGATTCCTGGTTTCAAGTGGGTTTTGTGCTTACAACTGGTGTCAACAGTGCCTATGTACTGGGATATTCAGGGACTATTATGGTTCCTCTGGGTTGGGTAGTTGGTGTAGTTGGTTTGATTGTAGCTGCTGCAATATCATTATATGCAAATTCTCTTGTTGCCAAGCTTCATGAATTTGGGGGAAAAAGACATATCAGATACAGAGATCTCGCAGGATATATTTATGGTATGAGAAAAAGGGAAATTCAATTCAATCAATTATATCTATTTTCTTTAAATTAGTTTACCATGTAATATGTTATTTAATCTTGTTCATCAATTTATGTATATTGCTTATGTTTGATGGGACCCTTTTACTGCAGGTGAGGGAGCTTATTCTGTTACATGGGGATTGCAATATGTTAATCTTTTCATGATTAACACTGGATACATTATTTTGGCTGGTCAGGCTCTTAAGGTAATGTCAAATTGGGAAAATCAGCTGCCTTTTCTTGCAATTAAAGGGTAGCAGCACATAAAAATTTGTATAAGAGGCAAATCAAGTACTCTCTTTTGCATTTGGTTATGTCTCTTCAAGGGTAAATTTAATCCTGTCCATTGTACATACAAATTTATAGATTTTGTGGATGTAGGTGAGAGTTATAAATGCTCGTTTCTGCTATATTGCTTTGTTTGTCATTTTGTATTAGTTAATAAACTAATTAATTATGAATATACTGAAAGTTAGGAGTTATAACAGGAAAATTCTGTTTCATTAATTATAACTTGCTGAACAAGTGTAAGAGGTCCATTCATATGATTCATGGATTTAAGTCATTGCAGTTCTTTGCTGATTCTATGTATTTGTTATGCAGGCTGTCTATGTTCTTTTTAGGGATGATGATGTAATGAAGCTCCCATACTTCATTGCCATTGCTGGGTTTGTGTGTGCTTTGTTTGCCATTTCAATTCCCCATTTATCAGCTCTAAGAATTTGGCTCGGAGTTTCAACAGTCCTCAGCCTGATATATATCATTGTGGCAATTATTCTGTCAGCTAAAGATGGTAAGCCATCAAACCGTGGATTATTGTGCTGGAGTAGTTTGTTGTTTGAAATTCCTCCTGGTAGCAATTATCCCTCTCTTAATCTGGTTATTCCTTATTTTGTAATCTATACTTTCTTGTAATGAAGAATTGGATGATTATTAATTTGTTATGCGGCTATTCACGACACTTTTTCTGAGTCTGCAATTTTGCATTTTGGACTAAAATAGAAAATGACATTCCCTAAATGAGCCAATACTTTATGCAATTAGCCCTGCATGTCCGACTCTTATTTGTAATGAATGTCATTAACATGGTAATTGCCATTCTAAGAAATTCGTAGCATTTTGGTAATCAGTTCTTTGGCTGGTGTCATTCCCTCACACCAGTACACAAATATCTTATAACTAAAGTTCTCTGTTATTTAATTATTCTCAGTCATGGAGCTAGCAAAATATATGACTTCTGGCATTTTATCTATGAATACTACTGATAGTTGCCTATGTTCTTTGTCTGAGCAAATAGAGCTATGCTCTAGAAGGCATCAGTCCTTCATTTTCAGTAAGGGTATTGCACTATCTGTCAGAGTAAGCAATGGCAAAAATGACATGAAGTTTGATATGATCGTTCAAATATACTTCAAACTAGGCTGTGCATCATGTGTTTGCGTAGTTTTAATAACTTTTACCTTACTAGATGCCATATCTAGATTGTCAACAAAGAAAACTAAAAGTTCTCGCTGCTTGCAGAGTTTCTTCTTTCATTAGTTGACAGATTTTCATTTATTTTTAATTCTCTCTCACACATATGTACAAACACGTGCACAAAATGCTCACATATTGTTTTGGTAGCATGGCAAATTTAAAGTACTAGTATTGTGCTGAATTCATATAAATAACTATGCTGTTGTAGGCATCAGAGCACCACCAAGGGATTATAGCATTCCAGGAACATCAACAAGCAAAATCTTTACATCAATTGGAGCAGGTGCCAATCTGGTTTTCGCATTCAACACAGGAATGCTTCCAGAGATACAGGTATGAGAGGTATTAAAATCCATTTTGTTTTCACATGAACTTGGTATATTCTCATGTCGTCTAAATAGAGAAATAATGGAATAAATGCATTTATTATTGAATAGCTATACATCTGGTTGCTGTTCACTTTGATGGTTCAATATTCATTGTAGTTCTGCCTTTTATGTCTGGTCCTGGCAACTACTGCATTTGGTGGACACAATTATGAATTCTGTTAGGGGCTAATGTTTATGATGTTACTTCCTTTTGGAAGTAGGCTGATGATGTCAGGAATCACCAAGGATGCTTGCACCATAGATTTGAATCGCGGTCGCAGTCACTTTTGCGGTCGCGTGTAACGGTAATGGGATCGTCATGGCCATAGCGCAACGTTAACTGCCAACCGCTACGCAATTTTACTGCAAAAAATTGCAAATTGAGAAATATTAACATAAATCACTAAATTTAAGAGTTATAACTAATATATAAGCATAATACCCTATAAATAAAGATTCTACATGTATAATTTTTGATAAAAATTAGTAATTTAGATAATTAATAAGCATAATTCATATTTAAAAAAAAAAAAAAAAACTGACAGATTCCATAATAGCCGTTACACCATTATATAACGGCCATTACCATTATGTAACAGCCGTTAAGTTTACATTTTTTTTTGGGTGTTATATAACGCCTATAAAAGTAACGGTAAAGCAAAATACCGTTACATAATTTAAATCTATCTGCACTTGCACGCACAAAACAGGACACCAGAGTGAGTCAGGCTTGAAAGTGACTCTGGCATGCCCCCCTCCAATGCTTCATTTAGTAAATATGAACTTGGCAAAGTGGACAAATGTAATGAATGTATTGAATAAGTACGTGGTGGGTGTGAATAGTGAATAATTTTAGCAGGGGTTGTTTGAAAAACCAAGTAAATGAAAGATGAAAAGAGAATGAATATTTGTATAGATGCCCTGACTAGTGATAAATCTATCCTTACTCTTGTATACTCTTGTAGAGGACCAAGTTGTTATCTCACCATCCGATCCATGGAATGTATCAGCAGAGAAATTTCCATCATGAATTTGATGCCAGTCTGAATAGTGCTGCCCATGCTTCCTAGTTTCCCATAGGAATCACAATCATTTGATATTCCAATGTTTCATTTGTTTAGGAAGATCCCCTTAGACATCAAGTTTTGGTGTTTTGAGTTGAGCTTTGATGTCTCCATGTTGATGTAGCAGGACACCTAATCATTTAGGGATAAAAATACCTCCATATAATATGCCATGTACTGTTGCGTCTTTGCTTATTTAGTTCATTTTCTGCCTTTAACTTCTTCGTCTGGTGCTGTCTAATTTGCAACAGGCAACGATAAGGCGACCAGTTGTTAGTAACATGATGAAAGCACTATACTTTCAATTCATAGTTGGAAGTTTGCCATTGTTTGCTGTCGCTTGGATTGGCTATTGGGCTTATGGAAATTCAACAACGACCTATTTGCTTAGCAGCGTCAGTGGTCCTGTTTGGGTGAAGGCACTGGCCAACATTGCAGCGTTCCTACAATCGGTCATTGCTTTGCATGTACTTCCCTATCACCAATACCTTTGAATATCTCTTTTATCATTTTTCTTTTCTAAATTGCTTTCCAAAATTTGTTCACTTGTTCTACACTAATAGATTCCTGATTCATGCAGATTTTTGCAAGTCCAATGTATGAGTTCGTGGATACGAAGTTTGGCATTAAAGGCAGTCCATTGGCAATCCGCAACTTGTCGTTTAGGTTAGGGGTAAGAGGTGGCTACCTAACTATTAACACACTAGTATCAGCTCTTCTGCCCTTCCTTGGAGATTTTGAAAGCCTCACTGGGGCTATCAGCACCTTCCCCCTCACATTTATTCTTGCTAACCACATGTACCTGACGGCAAAGAAGAACAAACTGACCAATTTGCAAAAGCTATGGCACTGGCTCAACGTTTGTTTTTTCGGCTGCATGTCTGTTGCAGCAGCTATTGCAGCTATGAGGCTCATCGCTGTAGATTCCAAGACGTACCATGTTTTTGCAGATTTATGATGATCATTGATGGGAGATTCAATTAAATCCCCCTTCCTAAAAAATGTGACCCTTAAATCATGTAACATTTAAATTTCTTGTTGTATTTGGCTTTAGTTTGTAGCCTTAAGCATAGAATAAAATAGTTTATTTGCCAATCAATTTTCTTCCATTCTGCAATTCATAAAACTTTCATCCGCTGCAAGTATTCTGTGCATTAACTGACTACAATACTTGATGTTGATTATTAGCCTGTAGATTAAAGTTTTGAGGCTTCAACAATTGCAAATTTATGCAGATGAGGAAAATTATTTAAGAAACCCATAATACCACTAAACGTGCCGAAAATTTTGAAAAGCTGGAAAATGAGAAAAATGGTAGTTGTAGTATCTTACAATCAACACGCTGAGTTGGTATACCAAGTTCACTGAAAACTTTCTCCTATCAATTATGCTTATTTATCGAAATTAAATTTCAAGTTCAGGTATGATCATTGATGAAGAGCTTGTCCATTATGTCATATGGACTATATAAAAAATACAGGGGCGGTACAGACTGAGCATCCAGAATTGGAAAATAAATCAATTTGAGCATGTAAGAGGATGCGTTGGTAGTCCACCTGATTATATACTCTCATTTGACCGTATGGTCAGGCATGATTGATTTGTTTGGTCTAGAAGCAAGGGCTAAACTAGCACCACAATCTCCAATAACAAAGTATTCATCCTGATACCTTCAACCTGCAAATACAGATACCAAGATGACCAAGAAGTAACAGACATTTCTAACATAATTCATACATGCATATCGTAACCATATCATTGAAGAAAATGTGGTCTCCAGTACAAGCCAGTTAGTTAATTAGCATTAGCTGAAGAAATGACCAACAATGGCAATTTTGCCAAGCTTCAATCTTGCCCAAATTTTCAATCGCAGAAAGCCTGTTATGAAGGACATGAACGCTTCAAAAGGATTAATATATTAAAGGAAGGTGAAGTCTGGATTAGCTTCAGTAAGTGTAAAATACGTCTAATTCAGTCGTCACTTGAACACACAGCAGTAATCTAGAAAAATTATAATTTCATTGCATAACTTCATGATGACGGAAATTTAGGTTTAATGATCCAGCACTAAAATGTCATATACAAGGTCAATTTTAAAACTTCTTAACAAATAACAAATACAAATACCATGTTATAAAATTTTTCCCAAAACCACAATATTCTCATTTGGACAACTAATCGTGTTTTCAAAGCAAGGGATACAACCTTAAGATCACAAATCACATAAAAGAACATTTCAACTGCAGTCTTTCTTGAATTTTCTATATGTGTCTGCCCTCCCCATGAAGGATCTTTTTGCAAACTCCTATTTGTCTGGAACAAATAAATGAATCCTGCAACCAATGAGCAGAAACAAAACACTTGATTAATCACACCACCAAAAAAATGTATTTTTAACAAAGAAAAACACATTCATATAATGCAAGTTAAATGTGGCAGAAAAAAGGAAAGATGCAAACTCCCGAAGAATTTTTTAGAAAAAATAAGAAAAAACAACAGTGGCAATGGATTGAATCAAAGGAAGGAGAATAAATTGTCTCTGATATACAAAAGGAAATTAGCCTTTTAACAGGTTGAAGCAAAGGCAAACCCAGGATTAGACAACACAGGCTGAGCAAAGGAAATCCACAGGCTTCATGATTATCTATATCGGGGAATGAAGGATAGAGACATAGCATTCAGTCACCATCTGGGGACTTTGTTATGATAATTGATTTCACATATTCCTTTAGTTGCCAAGTTGTGTCTTTATAACCAGGGTGAAGATACATGTAGTTCCCTTCCTACCTAATTAGTTTTGTGAAAAGGATTTTTCAGGTGATATTTGCATTTGCATATCCTAACATAACAATGTCCACCATTCTCATGGCAGACTCACATTTGCTTTAGATTCTTGGTTTGGGCTTTAAGAGGCTGGCCCAGGGAAAGAGCTAGGGAGTGGGGGGTTGGACTTTGGAGAAGAAGATTTCTTGTCATATCATCATTCATTATATCACAATCAAACCCTTGCACCACATGAGATCATATCTGGGAAGACAGACCAATAGAATTGTCTGACACATAATAAAAATTTGCTGGTAATAAAGGCCTCCAGGTCCATTCCCAAATTCTAGATATATTATGCAGCTAAGTTGCATTTCCCAATTAATGCAAACTACCCTTTCATCTAGCTACCATAAGATCCTTCTTAATCAAAAACAACTTAATGAAAGAACTCAGTTTTGTTTTGAGTTTTAACATGTTATATTTAACAAACCAGTCCCACCATATGGGAAGGGCTACTCTCCGTGTATTCCAATAACACTTGACATAAAATCTATTCATACAAAGCATAAGCAATCATTGGGCAGATATAAATGTTTTAGTGTATGGTCATTTCGTACCTTAGTGGCATCATCCAGACACTAGCTTTACAACAATGCAAATAGCATTGAGTATCATAAGAGGCACCCTCATATACTGGGTTGCATAGATAAGCCCAATAAGCTGCCCCTTAAAAGACTTCGTCCGACCTCCTGAGAACTCAGAGAAGCTCCATCCTCTTGGTGCAAGGAATCGATCTTCATTTAATATTGCCAGTGCATTTGCAAGAAGAAGACAACCCTCCAATAATGCCCACAAACCCATGTTCCCTGTATGATAAAGAACTTCCCAATCAATATTGGATGATCTATTCTATGACCTCTAGCTAAAAAACAAATCTCACATAAGATTCAATAATGTATTCCTTTCATTTTGAATTTTAAACTACAACAAAAAAAAATGTGTTTATTGACTATTGTATAAATGGTCTCATAAAAAAGCTGCATCATCAACAAAATATTAAATACAATGACCAAATTGAAGCTACCATCAATGATCCATTTCCAATAAATTGGCATCAAGGGGCAAACCACCAAGCAATTCCTTACAATAGCTACTACACACTAGAATTATATCGAAAATCCAACGAAAACTACATGAAAATCAAAAAAGAAAAAACTAAACCAGAAATATGATGGATCATTCAAATGAAACATACCCATTTCAGATTATCAGATTCCTGAGCTAAAACTTTGAAAAAACTTATAAATTCGAAAAATCTAAGGACCATTTTGTGAAAAATGAGAAAAAGATTATCGAAGAGAACCCGAAAATTGGAGTATATGAAAATCGGATTTGTTTTCGGCGATAGAAATGATTAACAATGTTAAGCTAAAGAAACATGAGTCGATAAACTATTGAGAAAGAGAAACTTGAAATTAACATAAAGAAAACTATAATTAACCTGCAAAGTTGCTAGTGCTTGAATCGTTGGAACTGCAGCGACTGAGAGTGGTGAACGAGAGCCAAAATCATTGGTGAAGACTTGCTTTAAACAACCGTCAGTTTCACGTATCCAGCAAAATAGATGGGCGGTCCGGTTCTATTCGGGCCGGTTCTTTTAAATAATTTATTTATTAAGACCTGTACAAGTTCAAAAAGCACAAAATTAACCAAACAAACAAATTTCCTCGCTCTCTCTCCGTCGCCGTTCACTTCCGGCGTACACTCTTGCCCGCCGCCGACAACTCATTGTTACTCTATAATTTATTTATTAATATTCAAAGGTCAGATTTTATAGGCTAATCTCTGAATTTTGATCCAATTTTCTAAATTTTGTATGATTAATAGATCAAAAATTTTGGCATGTCAGTCAATTCAATTTGATTTATCTCAGTTTTGTAGATTGAATCGGTTTATCGTACAGACTTGAATTCCTCTGGCCAACTGCAATAGATCTTTGCAAATAAGTTTAGACATGAAACAGGTTGGTTTTGTTTTCAATTTTTGTCTGTGATTTTACCTTTATTCTCATATGAGTGTGGCTCCTTAAGCTCTTTTTTTTTTTTTCCTTCTAAATTTAATTTTTTTTATGGACAGTCAGTTGTGATGATATTTAATAGTAGATGGTGAAACAATGGCCAAAGTTAGGGATAGAACTGAGGATTTCAAAGATGCAGTAAGACATACTGCTGTTTCTTTGGGGTACAATGAGGTAAACTCCTTTTTTTTTTTTTTTTTTTTGTCTTTGAATTCATTCCAATCTCAAATTTTACTTTGTATGTGTCCAATAAGCGAAATTGCAGATTTTAATGTGCTTATTTTTTCAGATAGGAAATCTGCATTCAGGCTGAAAAGAAATATTTGGGAAATTGAATATTGTGCATTTGCATTCGTGATAGTTCATCTAATATTTTGTTTGTATTTTAGAAATTGGTTTAGCATGCCTTTTTGTTATGTTCTTATTTGGTGAAGTAATGCATGTGTGTGTGTGTGTGTGTAAAAACAGATGCTTGTAAGTACTTAAGTGATTTCTCACTGTTGTTCCTTATTTTTATTTCTCTATGTGGTGTGATGGCCTTCAACAGTCCAAATTGGCAGCCATTTTGGCATCTTTTATTATTCATAAACCTCGACAACGCTTACCTTTTACCAAGGCTGCACTAACAACGGTATGTTTTCTGTTGCCATAACACCATTCATTTTGCTAGAAGTGATTGGTGGAAATCATGGTCAGCTTTATGTCTTGGCAATTATTACTTTGTTGTTAGTTTTGAAAGAAATTACGCATTGCAAATTATACTGATTTCTTTTTCTGCCATCTGGTATATTAGCTGGAAAGCATTGGAACTTTGGAACAGTTTATAATAAAGCATCGAAAGGATTATGTGGATCTCCACCGAATCACTGAACAGGAGAGGGATAGTATTGAACATGAAGTAAGTTTTAGAGCATGTGCTATTGGGGCCATTGTGTTTTTAGATGCCATAGAAATACTGAAGAAGAAATGATCTTTAATGTTTAATTCAGTTTGATAATGGAAGTGAATGTTCTTAGTTATGTGAATTTTTCCCCTTAGCACAGTATTTAACTTTTTTTACGTCATTTACTGCTTGGAATTGTCACAGTAGCCTGCAATTGGTTATAGCTTAGGTTGCATTTGGGTTCCATGCATTCCTTGGTCTGATTTTTATAAGCTCAAATAGAATGCAAAAAATGGTTGCTTTGTACTTGTATGGCAAACCAACCCTGATTAAATATGTGCTCTCATTTTACATGCCTTTAAAAGAAGTTGATTTGATGCATCTGTATTACTATTTTCTCTTCAATGGGATTGATCACTCCTCAATTTCCTAGCAAACTACTATCTTTTGTTTATTTTTTGTTCATAAAATCTGAGTTTACAGTTTAGATTTGGCCTTTTTCTCTTCTGTTGATATTCTAGTAAATAAGACTGTTTGCGTATGCATTTTTTGATATCCCCTTTTTTTTTTTGCAGGTTATGGCATTTATCAAAGCATGTAAAGAAAAAATTGATTTTCTGAAAAATAGCATAAATGATGAAGCAAACACTAAGGGTTGGCTTGGCATCAAATCTGATATCACCAATACTGATACTGCAGCACACAAACATGGGGTGGTATGATTATGCTCTTCTTAGTATGTGATTATGCTTATTGATTATATATAGACTATGTTGGTCAAAGGAGCATAGCGCTGGAAAATTTATCCTGCCTTGACAAAGACTCCTTTTTTCTTCCTTTTATTATGATAACTAGGTGACAAAATAAAATTCATTTTAATTGAATTCTTGCAAAATCTGGATTTCTAAACAATGGTATATGATTGAAGATTGTTAATTTTGTATAGATATGATGCTTTTATATAGTAGTAAGAATAATAATAATAATCCAATTACAGTCCATTGAATTCTGATGGTATATTGTTTAATAAATCGTATTTCGTAGATTGTCATCGATGAGACAAGCCTTAACCTGCTCTAATACCACCTGATGCAGCAAGGAAGCGAGGGATAATAAGGCTAAAACACGTTTACACCTTAAACATCCTTGAGTCCACAAGGAAAAATAATATCTGGAGTCCACCAAGAATAAAATAAGACTGAAATTTTATTAATAATGAGAAATCATAAACTATTATATAATAAGCCTATTTATAAGGTATGAAACTTTAATTAAGAACTAATAAAATTACTAAATAGGATATCTAAATATTCTAGAATTACTTGAAAAATAAATCTAAACTAATTAAGAAATTACAATTATTATAATCATTAAAATAATTATAAATCACTACATCTTACTCTTACACTTCAAGAAAACTCGACCTCGAGTTTATAGCTTAAACTTGAAATCTTCCATGCCAAACAAATAAATACTTTGAATATAGTTGTGTCTTTACGATGTAACTTCCAAATAATATCTTTGTTTGAACATTCAATTGATATAGAGCAAAATTGAAATTATTAATCCCAATAAAATCAACATATTGAAATTCACTCATAATAAAATCATGGGACTTGTGGGTTATGGGTTCACTTTGAAATTCAACAATTTGATTTATCAATAATTCCTTCTTGCTATTGTTAAGATCTTCAATTTCATGCTTTATAGTTTGTGGTTTTTGATTATTGAATTATTGTACCTCAACAATCCCAGCAGAAGAAGTAACCTTTCCTTGAATGCCAAAATCTTTATGGCCTGCTTCATCATTGGCAACAAATTCACCCAAAACACCATATACTGTAGTTTCAATGTCATTGGCTTCTTGGATTTGATATTCTTCAAACTTAATTTGATGATGAACTTTTCATCCAATTTAATTGGCACAAACACTTGATCACATGCTATTGATAAATTTTTAAGAAGACTAGAATTTACATTTGGTGCAATTTGTTCAAATCTTTGCATGTTAGTAAATTTACTACTTGATTTATAATTTTTTTCACAATATGGAGTAAAGTAAATATGAGAATAATTTTTCAACTCCTCATAATACTTTTTTAATTTCTTATTTAAATCAGAAAGCACATAACAATCATGATAAAATTCATAGACTAATAATTCTTTCGTCTTTGGCCATGAACGAATTTTACCATATGTTTTTTGATAATCAACTCACAATTCAAGTGCATCATCAATTAATTTTCAATAAGCAAGTCTAACTTTTTCCTTCCTATGAATATTATTATAATCAAAATATACTTTCAAATCAAACAACCACTTTACAAAATCTTTTTCGTAAAAATCACCATTAAAATAAGAAATACCTCTAAAATTAAGAACGTCTCTACGAATAGATTGACTGTGAGCTACATCGTCTTCAGTGCAAGATTTACCATATCCACAATCCAAAAAATAAGAATGATTTTCTAAATTAGGAATACGTCAACTGTGAGCTACATCGTATCGAGTACTATTTCTTCCATATTCTGAATCTCGAAAATTTACTCTTGAAATAGTATGCCCTTCGCAATCACCGTCAACGAAGAGGTTGCTTCGTATTCCGTAAATTGTCATCGATGAGACAAACCTTAACTTGCTCTAATACCACCTGATGCAGCGAGGAAGCGAGGGATAACAAGGCTAAAACACGTCTACGCCTTAAGCATCCTTGAGTCCACAAGGAGAAATAATATCTGGAGTCCACCATGAATAAAATAAGATTGAAATTTTATTAATAATGAGAAATCCTAAACTATTACATAATAAGCCAATTTATAAGGGATGAAACCCTAATTAACAACTAATAAAATTACTAAATACGATATTTAAATATTCTAGAATTACTTGAAAAATAAGAAAAATAAATCTAAACTAATTAAGAAATTACAATTATTATAATCATTAAAATAATTATAAATCACCGTATCATTCAATGATAATTAAATGCTACTTTCATCTAATGTATAATTTTTAGTGTTGACTACAATGTTAAGGGCTTTAGAAGATAAAAATATGTGATAGTGTGACTTTTAATTGTTGTTCTTCAAATGTGAATCTTCATAATATTGGTGATTATACTTACTTGACTAAAATTTAGATTTAGATTTGGATTTGGATTGCTCCTTTGCTGAAAATGATAGAGGCCATCACACGTGTGCTGGTGTATTCATGCATAGTGGAGTGTGATGGTGGAAGATAATATGATGCTTGTAATTTTGGTTCTACCTAGAGGGCATTCGTGCATGGGAATTGGAATAGCCTGGCAAACATGTGTCTCGACTGGATATTTACTCCAAAAATATCAGGACTTGGCTTGTCATAAACATAACTGGCATATGCAAATATTAAATAATGCCTAGATTCAATTGTTGTTGTTACCTTGGGTATCATTGCCTATTATGGTTTCTTGTCCACTTGGTATTCTAATGGAATATCATGTATACCTGTGTGTTGTATGATGCAAACCCTCTTCTTTGTCATTCTAGTCACTTGTCTTTGTTTCAGTCTTAAGGTAAATTTAATCCTTTACTGATTCAGGACTGGCTAGTTATTTCACTTTATATCTCCAAATTACTGCTTAGTATTGCCATTTTTTGGAATGAAATGAAAGGTGGTGTTTAACTTATTTAATTTACTGTTGTGCTACTTTTGTATGTGCAGGTTTTGATTCTAAGCGAGAAACTTCATTCAGTAACAGCACAGTTTGATCAACTAAGGGCCATACGTTTCCAAGAGGCTATTAATAAAAGGATACCGAGAAGAAAACCTAACCGGGCTGCAAACCCAAGTTCTTCAGATACACCTAAAATGAATAATTCAGAGCTCAAGGAGCCTGATGAATTTCAATCAGAGCCTCTCAGAGTTCAGCAGCAATTATTAGATGATGAAACTCGTGCACTTCAGGTAATCTGCATATTTATTGTTTGATGAGATTTATACAACCTTTTGTGTTATCTGGTCCGCCATAGTTCAAATTTGATCTTTTGAGGACCTTGTAAAATTGAAGCTGACTGCTTCTGCATTTGTTTATTTTGTTATGCAGGTTGAGTTGTCTAGTCTTCTAGATGCAGCTCAACAAACTGAGACTAAGATGGTTGAAATGTCTGCACTGAATCATTTAATGTCCACCCATGTTCTACAACAAGCACAGCAAATAGAGCTTCTGTATGAACAGGTTAGGAATTTTTCTCAGGGTTACATTTTCTGGAATCTGTTATCTTTTACATTTTCTGGAATCTGTTATCTTTTACATTTTCCGGAATCTGTTATCTTGCCAGCATTGACAATGCTATTCACCTCTAATCTATTTATCTTTATGTTAAACATCCTGATTGGAACATGTCTGCTTATGAAAATGAATTGTGAGTAGAATTCCATTTGCATTGATAACCTTGGGCCAAAAAGGAATTCAAAAATATCTGAAATGTCAATGCTGTTTTAGTTTCTCTTGTGTCAATCATTACATCCCAGCTGTTAGGGTTAGGCAAAATAGTGTCAATTAATTTTGCTACAAACTCATAACTTATTGTGTGTTTAAATTACTAGAGGTGGTCTGCTGTTGTGTTGGATGACTACCTATTTGTTGCTGCATTTCCTTAATTTCTACAATAACCATATAGTGTGAGGACGACTGATCATTCTACCTCCCTTTCTTTTTTTTTTTGTATTCAGAAGATTATAAAAAGCAGCATCATTTTCCACTGAAAATTTTGGAAATCCTTGCCATACTCTTTTACTTGTTTGGGATAATGAAATAGAACATAATGGAATGTAAGAAAACAAAATGTCAATAGAATAATACTAGAGATTTGCTTTGTCATATTACTATACTTTATGCACAATTACATACTGCCAAACTTGCACTTAATTACAAGAAATGTTGAGAAAACTTGTTCTTTTTAGTTAACTTTCAGGTCTGTGTTTTCCTACTTGAGAAAGAATATTTTGGTAATTAGCCGAGCATAAATAGGTTGAATTAATCCTGTTTGATTTAGGAATAGAGTAATTTGGTATCTAGTTGTGCAACTCTATAAATAAGGTTGTAATACCTAGGGCTTTTCTATTTTGCATTTATTTCTTAGAATCTCTTCACAGTTTCCCATTTTCTTACTACTTGTAGTGCTTTAAGTTGAGGTTACTCACTCATTTTGAAATACTACTGCTATACATAGGATGTGTTTGGGATTGAGTTTGAAAAAAGCGTTTTTCAATAAAAAAAAAATTTATATATTTTTTTAAAACTGCTTTTAAGCATAAGCAGATAAATTGATGTTTTTTCCAAAAGCATCCAAAAAAATAAATCAATTAGTTTATAAAAAATAATAAAAATCAATCAATTAAATAAAAAAAATTCTAAAAGTATTTTTTTAATACCTAACAGCAATCCAAACGCACCCATAGATTATACCAACTTTTATAGTTTGCTTTGCTGGTTTATTTCTCCATATCAGTTTTCAATACTATTAGACTTCCTTGTTATTGAGTTTCTAGATCTAATTTTGTTGGGGTTTTAAATTCCTAATTAGTCAAACTTGCGCACATTTCATGCTGTAATTTGCTGCATTGCTTAGCAAACAGTAATAGCATGTCTAGTTGTTAAATAATTGGTGATTTCCTTGGTGCTTTGATTTATAATCTCTTCTTATTGCTCTCCTTTTTGGTTATTTTGTTATTCCATACAACAGGCAGTTGAAGCTACAAAGAATGTTGACCTTGGTAACAAAGAGTTGTCTCAAGCTATACAGCGCAATAGCAGTAGCAGGACGTTTCTCTTGCTCTTTTTGTTTGTACTTACTTTTTCAGTCCTCTTTCTTGATTGGTATAGTTAAATGGATTGTTCTATCATTCTCATATCATGAACACTTAGGGAGTACCTTTGCCTTATGGCTTTGATAGATGAGGAAAAACAAAATGGGAGAAAAGGGATGATAGATTGAAATTTTAGTAAACTGGTTTGAGCTAGTTATTTCTAGTAAAATCTACCCTTGCTGCTGTTGCTGAAAATCTCATTTTGTTTATTCCTGTGCATTTTCTTAGTGTACGACTTGTTATGCTACCTGTCATTTTTATTGAAGGATGGTTAAGTTTTTGTGTATGGAGGTTGGTCAATTCTTACATTCTTACTAGCTAGAGCTTCACAATCAATGTACAAAATATACGCGTCTGAATCTCAAAATGTCCTCACAATCAATATACATAACATAGCATACCAAATCATTTATAATCTAACTTATAATCAAAACTGGAGAGCACAAAAAAATTTCTCCTCTGTACAGTTAGATCGGACCATAGGTGTAGGTGTTACTGTAATGCACAATCCTATAATCCTCTCTAAAGTTAGATTTGTGTGTAATCCTCTAAAGTGTTAGTTTGTCTATTGCAGCATCCATAGATGGTAGTGTATTGCACAACTTAAACACTTATTTCAACTAGAAATCTCATCCTATCTTATCAAGTTTATTGTCTGCAAGATGTCTGGTCTTGACTTGTCGCAGATACAACCTGGAAAAGGATTTGCATAAAAGTTTTCCTCATGTCTCGGAGATTTTCCTGGCAATCTCCGAGCAGGTGCTCCAATTCTATTTCTATGTAAATTTCTAACTTCCAATGAAAATTGATTCCAAGATATCATACCATTGTCTAATCTATCGATCAAACTTACAAAATTGTATCTGCAAAACAAAAAAGAAACAAACTGTCATTCAACAACAAAATTTGATTATTGTCACAGTTATTCTTTGAGTGCATTTTATATACGTACTTGTCAGGGATGATTGTTTTTCGAAACCCTTCAAATCTTCTATGGCCTGTGACTGCCTTAGCCATATTACCATCATAGCTGTAAACAAAAACATTGCTTTCAACTGCTACAATGTAATCTACAGCAGCAAGTTGATTCTGACAATTCTTGAAAGGTTTTATTTCTTCATTGGTCGCTAGGGTAAAATGAGTATATATATTTGGGTACTTGGCTTCAAGTGCTTTAATCCCATCTCTACCATAAATTTCCCCAGCAACTATATAAATCTTAGTATTATAAGGATACCCCATTGCCTCAAGAAATACAGTAACCTCTCTTGGTGTCATAGGGCATAATCCTTCGAGTCTTCTTTGTGTACCATTGATGTTTTTTTCCTTCCAATGTCTTACTTTGATCCTCAATCTCCTTAACTGTTTATCCTCAGCTGTAGTGAGATTGTGACTACAACCAGTAAAGGCAAGCATATCCTTTTCGTATCTACAATTGATATTACTAGTTAGTTTTTTTTTTTTTTTAAATATATATACACATAAACACACACATAAGGACAGAAAATGGACACGTATACACCTCAAAATTTTTAAAGGGGCACACTAATTCTTATATTTTACACACACATACTTTACACTACCGATGTGGGAGGTTGAAGCCCCAGCCCACTCTCCGTTAGTCCATCCACAGAAGAATGGACTCTTTTTAGAGACGCACACACCGTAGATGCAATACACATATATTACTAGTTAATTAGTAAAGAGGTAAAACTCAAAAAACTAACTAAACTTTAGGTCATAAAAAATATAACAAGTTACCTTAGATGAAGAGCTATAAATGGCTGACCATTATTCCTAAGTCTATCAACGAACTTCCTTCCTAATTCTTGAATTTCTTGTGTGAATCTTAATGCCTGGTACATTGCTCGACAACGCAGTCTTTGAATGGAAGCACCAACACCATTGTTAGCAAGCCGAGAATCAGAATGTGTAAATTTAATAACCTTATGCTCCTTTAATAAGGAAACAATTTTCTTTTTGTAGTAGGTAGGCTGCACAAAATAATCAACAATTTTAAACTAGTAATTACAAATACTATGATTTGTAGTTTCTTTCAAGTTTCACCTATAAAAAAGCATAGCATAGCATAGCATACCCTGGACCAAGAAACTGGAGGTTTTGTTAATGGCTTTACTGATGCAAATTTGTTTGGAAGAGACTCCACAATTTCAATATCATCTTTCAAAACTTCAACGAAATGCTTCCAATCGAAAATATCTTTAAAATCGCTGAATCAATTAATTTCATTAAAATAAAAAAATATATATATATTTTTTAATTATGTATAATAATTAAGTATATATATAGAAATTAAACATACCTGGGATCTGTCCAAAATGAAGTGTGATCTAATGAAGGAAGAACTAGGGTGGCATTCATAATTTTGGCTATAGCAACCATATCACTTATCTGTATACCAATCATTCAAATTTTATGACTTTCTGGAAAACTTTAGAAATTATTTGATGATAATGATGAATCTTGGCATGGAAATGTAATTTTAGAAATCAGAACAACTTTAAGAGTCAGTTTGATATTATTTTTACAAAAAAATTGATTTTGGCTTAAAAATAATGAAAAAATCTCACGAGTCAATAGACAATAACTACTTCTGTATTAGTTTTTAGTGGTCTAAAATTGATTTTGAATAAAATTTATATTTGAAGTTTTGTCCAAATCAGTTTTAAAATCATAAAAATCAAAGTACAAGTACTTATTGTCCATTGCTCATGTGAGATTTCTTTCTTATTTTTTTTTTTTGGTCCAAAATTAGGTTTTTAAAAAAGTAAAGCCAAATTGGTCATAAATACTCCTATTAAAATTTCAACTAATTATTAATCAAATTTATAGTATCTTACCCCTATTTTCATTTGATTCAATCCACCATTTGCTTGAACTAGAACATAGCCATTAGTGGCATTTGCAATCCCTAAAAAGGCAATTAGAAGTTAACAAACAACAA
>CATKHJ011238148.1:0-10196 GCA_949750685.1 Vernicia montana | reverse complement strand
AGAACTATCCAACAGATTTGCTTCAAGATAATATCTAGTGTTTGTCTTGTATCTGAAGCAGTGGCAATTCAAAGAGAAGAAGAAGAATTGCTAAAGGAAAAATCAATTCTTTTGAACCGCATTGATGGAAATCCACCTTCAAAATTACAGAGCTCAATTTGAGACTAGGAAATGTCCGAGTTCAGTATACCCCCACCATATTACAGAGAACAACCCCCCACCCCCCCGGATTTTGGCTCTAAAAAACAAAAATAAGGCACCTATGAATAGTCCTACGCAAAATATCTATGAAAAACATTGGTTTAGAAAAAAGAAAAAAAAAAAAAAAAAAAAAAAAACTAACAGAGAAATGCTGCTGCTGCTTTTTTTTTTTTTTTTTGGGTCTTTTTAATTCACTAAGGAGCATTTTATATTAACCCCATCTGCATATTCCAACCCACCATCCCCCTTTTGCCCTCAAGACATCTACTCAACTATTCATGGCTACCTAGCATTAGTCTCTTGCTAATATCATTTGGAGTTGCCCCTGTTAACTGTGTATAGCACCCAAATATATGTTTTATAACCCAAGAAAAAATGGGTCACCGTTCTCTAAAACTGCTTGCAGAAGACTCAACTAGAGAATTGAAACTGCATTTCTATCCTTTTTTCACTTTAGAGGTGATCACCAGTTGAGATACGGCAATCTACGAAGATTTCAAAGATACTTTCCTGATGACTTCCAGATTCTTCCTTCAAGAGATATCACCATAACAGTAACATCGTCATGGTACTTCCTGCGGTCTCCTTGTGGGATGTCCAGTAATTCATGGAAATCCATCCCTGCAAACAAAAATCCAAAAGAGGAATGAAAATCAAGAGGCAAACAATTGAAAATGAATGCAATGGAATTCATCAACCTCATCTTTGCAACACAAATGAGAATTGCCAAGAAATTATATGGTTTACAAAACTATGACACATGACAAACCAGGAAATGTATCAATGTTAATAACAAACAAGGAAGATAAATATATGCAAGTAGATCCACAACTATTAAACCCTTTGTTTACCTAAGGCCAGCACTGTCGTACATAACATGCAAATGTTATGAACCTAACATGAAGTGAGAGTTAGGTTTGCCTTTATCATATTTATCATGTCGTTATTTTGTATAGTGATATGCAATATTCCACAATAAAATTGGTAAACTTTTGATATAGTTGATTAACTATTTAAAAGAAGTACCAATTATAATCCTTTTATATGAGAATGTATATTTTAGAAAAATGCTGAGGTTAACTTTGTTATAACTTTAAGAATTAAGGAAATTTAATAAAAAAGAAAAGATAAAAATATGGCAACTAAATATATAATCATGTCCTACCATGTTAAAGGAGTTTTGTGTCAAGGGAGTGTTGAAGAGTAAACAAAGGCCTAATGACCAAAAAAAACCCAAACCTTATATAAAAATTGCAACTGTATCCAAACCTTTCAAAAAAGATTATTTTGCTCTAATTTCGAAATTAGTTGTAACTGTACTCATTTAGTCAAAATTATACCCATCATGTTTTGCAATTAAGAAGGGATTAATGAAGAGTTATGATAAAGTTGAGTAAATGAGTTTAGTAACAAGTGGCTAGAAAAAATAATAGGTATAATGGACTAATTTTCATTACAATTTTATCAAATGGGTACAATTGCAACTAAGTTTTCAAATTATGGTAAAATAATTTATTTTGAAAGGCTTGGGTATAATTGCAATTTTTCGAAAAGGTTTGGGTGTTTTTGGTCATTAAGCTGTCAACGAATTAAAACTAATTACACATTCCTTCTTGTGTTTTGTTCATTTAAGAATCATGTTCATGCTTAAATCTTTAACACAATCATAATCTGTTGTACTGAATTTCAAGAAAATGCATTAACCTGAATGGCTACCCGTCAAATTGTTAATTAATTTGAAAACCCTAACTTCAACCTGGAAAGCATTAACCAAAAAAAAATCCACCAAGTTCATGTTGTGCACAACTTAAAGCACAACCGGGATGGCAGGATAATAACTTAAAGCACATCCTTTGTCAATTGTTAAGCATATTCAATTTAATTTTTTTTTTTTTATCCTCTTGAACTCCAAATGAGAACAGAGATGATTTTTGGCATTGTAATAGATTAGCAATGTGGGGAAAAAAAAAAGAGAAAAATGACACAATGATGCTCCACTAGAATTTAGAACACTATAGATCCTTATCTCATGGCATTGACATATCAACTGCAGTAGCATCACAAGAAAATATCTAATAATAATTTGGCAACATCTTTGAAGAAGACAATTATGAAGACTAACTACCACTTTGGTGCCTACTCCAATATACCAATTTGGCACAGTAGAGAAGAAACTGAAGATAAACCCAAATTCAAGAGTCAAAATTAGAAAGTGGTGGTTCCCAGGTGAAGTTCTCATAAGGCTCTGTCATCATGGTTTCATTTCCTGTAACTGTTTAATATTTCCCTGGGAGGGCAGTAAATGGGGCAGCCTTTTTTAATCCACTTTCATAAAATGCATCAATGCTTTGTGCAAAAACAATTAAAGCCTAGGCTCTAAGGTGAGAGAACAAAGAAAGTCGCAAGTAGCATGCACCATATTGCCAAAAACACACTAAGCATCCCCCATAAATAGTATACTTTTTTCATTTATCTTTGCTTGCTTGTTGGGAACTATGCTTCACCACCCCAGCAAGAACAAAGATACGATGTCGCACTTTATGGGCCTAAAGTTTTATTTATGTGGAGGGCTGACATTTTCACTATCAAGCTTTTAGTTCATCTGAGAATATGAAGATCAAGTGATTGATATAAATATACACAAAAAATAATCAGATTTACCAGCTTTTTTGGCTGCACGGGAGAGAAGCTCTTCTATCAGATGCTGTGCTGGGTCTCCATCTGGAAACTTCTCCATGAAACCCTCAATATAAGAAACCACTTCTTGATTGGTCAAATACTGATACAATCCATCAGATGATAGAACTAAAAATTGATCTCTTGGACACAATTGATGATGACAGAGAGAAGGTGTGCAGGATATGTATGGTGCAGTACCAATATACTCGTTCCGAAACATCTCCAACAATACGTCATTGAATTTGGGCTGCATGGACACACATGCATATTGTTATGTAAATCTTTGTACAGTTGTGCAATACTAAAGTAATGATTCATCCTAAATAAGCTCTACTCATCAACCACAGGCAAAAGGAAATTCAATTCTGTTGAATCATATTATTATTGACATGATTTGATGCATCCACCACTCCGAGTTCATGGTTGACACTAAATTATACAACCCTAGCAGCTAACAACTCATTAATTCTAATATCTAAAGAGGTGGACACGGACAACTTTTATGCAGTGTTCATGCCGCCCCAGCACCCCCCATAAAAAGGGGAAAAAACACTGCTTAACTTTGACTGGAAAACACCAATTACCACATATACTGCTTTATGGTTTGTGAATTCACTAAATAGACAAAATTCCATAATTCACAACTTTCAAGTCATTATAACTTTAAATTTCAAAAGAGTATACAACCACCCAAAGTCCATGACTTCAAATGGCTATAGTGTTCCTGGACAATAAATTGGTGTTACATATTCTAGAAAGTTATTAACACAACCTAGTCTTTATGATGTAATGGTGAGAGCATGTTTGTAGTGCATATTTGTAATTATGTTCGTTCCTGTCAATTGTCATATGTAAAATCCTCGTCTACATCATAACTACCTATAACTGTGTTAATTACAGTGTATTTTGTAGTAACTATGTTAATTAGAGTAAATAGTGTATTTGGTTTTATTTATTAAATGATAACAAAGTATGTCTTACCATCCACTGTTTGATGTCAAACCACACACAATTAAATAGACCAAGACAACGTGTGATAGTTAATATGATATTAAGCAAGCCTCATCAACATGTCATATTGAATTGCATGAATCATAAGTAAATATGCAATCTTCACTGAAACAAAGTAGCAAAAACAAATCACCGTAATAGGTTTTTTTTCTCATCAATCATTTTTTTTTTTTTATTACATCAAGTAGAAAAATTTAATAAGAAGATTCTTTTGCTTAAGAAAAATATATACAATAGAAATTTATTTCAGAAACCTGTTTGAGAAATCCTGCCCCAAAAGCTCTGGTAACCTTAAGACGGCCTTTCACTCTATCATTGACAATACATTGGCTGTCATCTGGATGTTCATTTTTGATTCTTAATACTTCCTGCATGAGTTGAACAGGACTTCAATTTCTTAGCAAATACATCCATCATTATTGTAACTAGAAAGATGATTAAGAATAAAAAAAAATTAAAAAATGAACATTGATACTAAACTTTGATCAATCAAGATATAGGCACACAAAAGCGCACTTGGACATGCACATGACAGAACATTTGAATACTTGTCCCTGTATATAGAACACATATATGTGTCAATTTCATGATACAACACTTGAAAATAGAGATAGTCCAAACATGCTTAATCCTTCCAGACCAAGACAACAACTGTAAGATAATCATGGGATTTCATTACATTGCTAAATCATAACATTGCAACTTCACAAATGCTCTATGATATATAACAAGGATCTCAGTTTTTCAATGATCCTAAAGGCATAAATGATATCCATTTTCCATTCCATATTTATTCAATGTTATAAACTCCTATTACTGATGTAGAAGGTGCAACCAAACCTTAGCAAATCTTTCATTCCTCAAATCTTCAATAAAAGATATTTGATACAAGATATAATGGCTAAAATCCAAATTCACAAATTCTTTAGAATATGTGGCTGTCTTCTACATTAAATGCAATTAAATCATCACATAGAATTTCTTCTTAATTTACAAATTCACATACTTCTAGACACAGGTTGGATGTATGTGTGTGTGTGTGTATATAGAAAGGCAGAATTAGGGCATTTTTCAACAAAGTGAAAAGGTTATCCAGTATCACTCTGAGATAAATAAATTGTTCCTTTGAAAATGAAAGGCATCAGATTGAAAGCATATATACCAGTTTCATACTACAAAGCTGTGTCAGGAAAAATAAAAAAGTGACAGCCTCATGAACCACAAAAGAATTGGATCTAACAGTTGAGCAATCAGCAAAGTATGAGAGTGTAGATAGGCACAAACATTGCAGAATAGTAGCCAATAATGTGCAGAACAGCTATATTTATCAAGGTTAGTTTATCACTGCCTATTAATATCACTTGCAACAAGACAGAGCTACATTCCAGAAGCATGATATATACAGGCAGTCAGAATAAGGCAAAGAGAAGGTTAGATTATTAAAGGACTGTATAAAAATAAATAAAATACAATAAGAAGTTCCAAATTCAAATCTGCACAAGGCTTCTTTCACAAAGATTCAATCTTGCAGCATAGACCCAACAAGATATGAGCAAGGAAAAATATCAGGTCAATGAATGTTAAACAACAAACAAAAGATTATACCAATTGAGCAATTGAAAGTACATGTATATACAAACAAATCAAATAATGTTGACAAGGGAAGCATCCAACATCTTTTAGTGTAACCCAACTACAAAAATGAGACTTACAAGGAAGTTTCTGTATTTTATCCTACAAGACAGTAACAATATGACAAAATAGAAAGAAAAAGATATAGGGAAAGGAAACTTCCTCAGATTTCCTGACCCACCAGGAATATAGATTGCTATAGTGCATGGAACAGGATGAAAGTCATGGGACCATAACATGCCACTCGATTGACAAGCAATAAAACAAAGGCATGCTTGTTCAAACAACTGAAACATGACCTAAAAAAAGTTTTCCAATTCAATATACTTTTGCCACTTTAAAAATTCAACTCAGTTTTCCATCAATCTTACTTTTTGAAGAAGGGGGACTATTGATGCACCAAACATCCACAAGTCAAAGTAGTAATAAACAACCATGAGAACTAAGATAGAATAAAACAAAGGGGAAAAGATCAAGATACAGTAGTGAAAGTTGGTAAATCAGGAATAAGTATATCCTGCAGGATTGTTCCTTCACAGGTTAAAATTTGGTTTAGCAACTTGTAACACCACAAATGAGATCAGAAGAACAATAAACATGCCAAGCATCATGATTTGACATCAAATTGGCTGACAATTAAGAAATCAAGAGATATGAAAAACAACAAAAATACTAAGTGAAATGCCTTATAGCAGAAATTTTAGGGGCTGTTTGATATCATTCATAAGTCATACTGTCAAACAATAGATAAAACTTGAAATAATTAGAATAAGGTATGGAAAGGAATCAAAAGCAGAAAACAGAGACACTGACATCAATTCAGACACTGAAGAAAATCAGTGAAACAATTGAGAAAAATGTATGCGATTCTTGTAGAATACAGGCAGTGGCACACCATTTCAGAGACTTGATGAAACAGTGAGAGAAATCCGAGACTTACAGCTTAGCTGAAAGGCCTCAAAAATCCTTCTCATTTAAATCTTCTAAGCACATTTCTGTTGCATAACTAGCTGAGGCTTATTATGGCAAAACTAAGAGATCAAGGAGCAATCATATGGTTGTTAAAATCAGTATTCTCCTAAGAATTTTAAACATGAATCCTCATTCAAGACAAATCAGATTACAGACAAAATGCAGGCCAAGGCAGAAGCAATCTAATTCCAACCAATGCCAAGTTGGACAAACATCAAGTTCAACTACGTACTTGGCAGTAATCAATAGAATCATCCAACCATTACTAATAAAACTTGATAAGCCAGAACGTGTTATGTAAAATATCCTACCAACACATAAAGAAGAGGAACATCAACGATGGATTCTAGAAAACTGATAACTTACTTCTTCAATGCTTGTGCTGTGATCAGTGGACAGCTGCAATGCAGTCAACCTCATCACCTGAGCAGGACCCTCAGCAGCTACATCCTCGAAGCTCAACCCAGCATCAACCTCGCTAGAGCCAACCTCTTGTGGCTCATACTGCGCAACAATTGCCCTGCTATCACCTACATTCATCACATACACATCTTCATCCCTCATCAACACCACCAATAAACATGAACCCATCAATGCTAACTCAGGATTTGTATCCAGCACCTTATCGGTCATATCCAAGTATGCTAGTTCAGTCACCTCTAGCGCCCTTGATAAAGCCCTCAAAACCAATTCATGATCCACAGGTCCCACCTTCCGCTTCCTCTTCAAAACCCTCTCCTCTACTCTACTACTCTCCACCTTCTCCTCCTTCCCCTCCAATCCAAATTTCCATGGAAACAAATTCTTCTCCCTATGCTTGGACAATCCTTGTTTCAGTTTTGACAGCAATAACCACCTTCTACTAACAGCCGACCCTGCATTGCCAACGCTAATTGCATCATCAACAGAAAATGCAAATCTATCAGACCCTGAAAGATCAAGCCCATCTTCTGCATCCTCCTCAGCAAGAAATTCCCATAACCTCCTTCTCTGTGTAATCTCTGTCCCCTCCGATTGAAACGTAACCTTCTTGACCCTTTCATGAGATGCCAAGCTTGATTCCGTTAAACCACCTCTACCTCCGTCCTTTTCAACACCCGATTCCTTTGATGGATTAGCTGCAGTTACATTTTCTTGATCCTGAGACACTGAATTCCATTCTCTTTCACTGATTGAACTCCTTTCATCACTTGTACTATTCTTTTCTAGTGTTAGGTGAGTTGTATTGTCGCCCGCCACTACAATTGTTGATGATACATTATTAATCGTCTCTTCGGCCGCTTCAACGTCCCAAAACAACCCTTGAAGTTCATTATACACAGCCCTATAGAGATTCCCCATCAAGAATTCGGGTGCATCAGGGCCGTTAAACCCATCATAAATCCCAACAAACAACCACCCTTGCTCCTCCGATACAACCACATGGACCCGATCTTCTCCCGCCTTTCCCAACGCCCACTGCACATTACTCTCGTCTTTGCTCTCCCTCTCCTCTCCAGTTCCCGAATTATTCTCCCTCCGGTTCACGAAATTCAACACCGGCACCACCCACGGCCGTTTCTTTTCCGATAAGTTACGATATATCGCCTTCTTGATACCAGAAATGCCCTTCCTTCTCTTCTTTTTCACATAAATGCCACCGAGCGGCGCGGAGAAGTGTACCCGCCCGCTATTGTCGGTCCCTGAGTTGGCGTCGAGTGGACCAGATAGTGCACCGCGCTCAATGGGACCCGACATGAAGAACCCCTCGCCACCACGTGGCACCGGTTGCAAGCGCAACGCGCTAAACGACGCTGTGCTCTCGAATCCATCAACGTTCACAATACTGCTCCTCACTCCACCACCACCACCAGCAGTACTACTAACACCAGCAGGAAAGCCAGTGGTACTGTCAATGGCATCGTCGTAAATATTATCCAGTTGAAGGACAGTTCTGGGCGTAGAAGTATTAGCACTAACCGAAGCACCGGAAATGGACTTAAACCCAGTTTCAGGCAAACCACCGGGTCGGGCCTCGGAAGCTGTTCCAGCCCGAGAAGGAGAGAAACGAAGAGAGTGAGAAGGAGAAACAAAACGATCAGAAGGAGTAGGAGAGAGAAAACGGTTAGAAGATCGGACGTAGCAAAAAGAGTGACCTAGGGTTTCATCCAACGGCTCAGAAGCGGTAAAGATGAGGTCCGGTTGGTCGTTTTGGGTCCGGTTCGTGGCCGGTTTGAAACAAGGGAAGAGGGAGGAAAGTCCACTTCCCATCACATTTGATTCGCCACCTTCTGTTTGGACGCCAAGAAAACGAAAGAAAAACCTTTTATTTTTCCTTCTCTCTTTTGAAATGAAGTTCCGGCAAAGTTTTTTTTTTTGAAGAGAAGCAAAATAAAATTATAAAAAAATAAAATCAAAATCAAAAAAATAAAAGCAAAAGTAACTATCAACAAAGAAAGTGAAAGTTAACAGAGAGAGAGAGAGAGTTGAGGGAGCGAAGACTTTCTTTCTTTCTTCTCTTTCTCTCTCTCTCTTTCTTTCTTTTGGGCTGTTTTGATTTATTTTATTTTTATTATTTTGGTGTTTTTTCTCTCTAGAAATGGCAATGGTGTTTTGTTTTCTTGTAATTTGAATTTTGGTTTTCTGTTGTTGGGTGTAGTTGTTGGTTCTTGGTTGACGGTTACACCTGGCATTTAGCAAATCCCTTATTTTTTTTTATTATTATTTTATTAATAGTGTAATAGTAATAAGTGTTCTGGGTCCACTTTCAGATACTATTGTGGGGTCTACTTCAACTGCCAGATCGACATTTTGTAGGGCCACATTTGGTTGCCAGACTGTGATTCACTTATAGTTTGACAATTTTGGGTCCAGTCTTTTTTTTGAATGACCAGAGAGTCCCCCCATTGCATGTCTCTTTTTTTTTTCTTTTTTTTTTTTTTTTAAATCAAACTTGGCTTTTAGTCAACGTAGAAACCCGAGGTTGGATTAGTGGTCGGGGGTCCTTTTGTCTTTTTACACTATTTTCAGTATTGTTTTTAAATTGCGTGGTCCCATAAATCACATTTTTTTTAAATATTTAATTACTTGTAAGTTTAGGCTAAACCTTAAGTCATAAATATATTACTATATATTCCAATTTCAACTTCTACTAACCCTATGGAAAAACTTTTTTTTCTAAAAAGAAAATGTTGATATGAATAATACATAATATTATTTAAATACAATATTATTTTTTTTGCAATATATATTTAATATATTGCAATATGTTCATTTTATTTGAAAATAAAGTATGTTTTTCCTAATGACTTTCAAACTTGATTAATAATTAGTACTAATAAAAAATGTTTTTCCTAATGACTTTCACACTTGATTAATAATTAAAATTAGTAGTCATTCCATTTATTGACCAACCCAACCCTTATAGTTATTATTTAGGTGAATTTGATATCTCAATTTTGAGGCAATGCCCTTACCTAAAATGAGACAACATTATCATTTCTATTTTATTCCATCTAACAATTTATTCCCTTGCAATTGGAGTAATTTAATAATTATTTTTCCACTTTCAAATCTATTTTTTAAAGAAAAGCAAATATGTATATAAATCTTATTTAAGACGCAAAGTCAAATGAATTTGTAAATTAATTAATTCAATAAAATAGTACAATGTTGCTTCAAAGTATATTATCTTTAGGAAAGTACTTCAATTGATCAACAAG